>NW_025907634.1:0-13899 GCF_018835915.1 Vigna umbellata | reverse complement strand
GTGATGGACGAGTGACTCCGAGAAGTGACCAAAGGCGCGACGCGGACTCCTCGAAGCTTCTCCGACGAGTGAAGACGCAGCGGAAAGTAGAGGAAGCTCTAAATCGAAGAATGACTCGAACGAAATCTAAGGAAAACCGAGAGCGAACACAACAAAACCCTAGACCGAGGTTTAATCGGTGGAAATCCTTATAAACACGAAGGAAACCCTAGAACGGTGAGGAATCACTAAATTGACCGATTAATCGGTGGAAATGGTGTTTTAAACGGTGGAAAGGAGAAGAACGAAGGTTGGAGAGGTGTTTAATCGGTCAAAACTCAGAGAAAATGAAGAAAATGGTGAAAATGATGTGGAATCTGTGAAGAGAATGAGGCTTATAGATGATGAAGAGATGAATCTGTGAAGAGAGAAATGGAGTAGAGGGTTACTGTGATAATGATGCGTTTGAAAGGGAGAAACCCTAGCGTTCGAAGTGGAAATGTGAGTATGAGGATGCGCGAGTGGGAAAATGAGAAATGAAGTGGCGTTTCTGTGCGTGAGATGAAAAGCCCGAGGAGAGGTGGCAGCGAAGGATGTAACGTGGAGGAGAGAAGCACCGTGAAAGTTGGAAAATGAAAGGAAGAGAAGTACTTGGAAGGTGGCTAGAGGGAGTCTTTGGACTTTCTAGCCTGACTTTCAAGAGAGAATTGTTTCTGATTTCAGAAAATTAAATTCTCATTAAGCTCAAAAGTCCCAATACAATAGAGGAGCTGGGTATTTATAATAACCCATGCTCCTTAAGAGCTAAACTATAAAAGATAAAAATACAAAAGGAAGACTAAGTCAAGTAGGATTCCATCACAATGTCTTGTCTCCCTAGCAATTAATCATGCATTACATTTGCACAGAAGCTTAAAGGCAACCGATCCTCCTATTTCTATGTCTAGGTAATATTGCTTCCGGGAGAATTTCTCTAGTTCTAGATTTTCTCATATGTGTCCATAGTGACAAAACCAATAATCATTCAATTGAATGAGTTAAACAAAGCATGCATAGAGTATAGAGGAAAAACCCTAACAATTAATGAAGTAAAGCATATATAATCAAGAATCAATTCAATCCATGAGAGTTTCAAAGGATTACATTGTTTCCCCAACAACAATGGAGGTTTAGTTCACCATAGAAATGGTGAACTAGATGAAAATAATGAAAAGAATGAAAGGTAGAACCCTAAAAGTTGAAGATCGGAGCTTCCGCATCCAAAATTCGCCTCCAAGGGGTGAAAGGAGTTTAATTTCGCCTCTTTCTGCCCAAAAATATCAACCCTAGGTCGACTAAACCCTTATATAGTTTATTAAAAATACAGAAAATTGGCTTAGGCCCACGTTGTCGACGCTCAGCGGTAGCTGCAACACTTAAAACTGGCGCTCAACTCAACTTTGGCGCTCAACGCAACTTTTTCTGCACTCTAGTTGACTGGTTGACTTTTCTGCATTCTGGTTGACTAGTTGACTTTTCTGCATTTTAGTTGACTTTTCTACACTCTAGTTGACTTTTCTGCATTCTGGTTGACTTTTCTGCATTCCAACCATTCGATACTTTAACTTTTCTTTCAAATCATTCCAATAGCCTACAAAATCAAGGGAATCTAGCACAAAACCATTAAATTCACCTTCAACTCTCTTATTCACAAAACTAAAGAAAAAACATGAGTTAAAACAAGGTTTTAAGTCAAAAAGGGTTGATTTATTATCAAAATTAAGTGTAAAAATAACGGTATTTCAACCGTTATCACAACCCCCAACTTAGAACTTTGCGGGTCCTCAAGCAAACAAGATGTAACTTAGCTTTCAACCAATCAATGCAATGATTCAACACATTTCAAAACCTTTTCTTTTAAGATAAGTAATTGCTCAAATTATCTTATCATAAAGAATATCAGTCAAGATGAATACATGCCTTGATTCAATTAAGCTCATTATGGTGCTGAGATAATCACAAAATATTCAACAGATGCTATGCTCATGAATGATCAACCAAGCAAAGATGAAATCATGCATACATGGAACTATTCCTTACCAAGAAAAGTGTTTCTCTCAAACACACAAGTGTATATAGAGGTGACTCATTCACTCTACTATCACAATGTCACATGAATCAACTTTGCCTTTCATTTAACTACAATCAAACACACTCACAAGCAAGCATCATCACAAGGAATTTTCTATGGCTTATAATGTGGCTGGGCAAAGAAGAAAATTGGTTTTTTTGGATCACAAAATCCTTGAGCTAAGAGAGTCAGTCATTCATACTTTCATCATTTAAACACAACCATTCTTACTTATTCCCAACTTTCCCTTGCATTGAGCTTTTCTTTTTCTATCTTTTCTTTCCTTTTTCTTTTTCTTTTCATTTGCTCAACACTTAGCTCAATGCTTATTTGTTTTCCCTTTTCAAATGTCCCAACAACCCCAAACTTGAACCTTTATCAATACCACAAATATTCTCAACTTAACTCAAGGTAAGGATTTTCAAAAAGGGTTTTCAAATCATGTTCAAGGTGAAAGGTTCAAAGGATAAAACACATTGTGCTCTCTTTTATTGGGCCAAAATCATGCATTGGCTAAAAAGGGATAACAAAAGATTACCTTGATCATATGACACTGATGACAAATTTATGAACACCGAAAAACGGTGCCACAAACTTGTTTAACAATCGGCAAGTGTGACCGAATCGTATCAAGTAATAAAACTCGGTAAGACCAAGTATCGTTCTCCCAAAGGACTCACGACCTAGTTAGCTATATGATTTGTTGATTATTTAAGACTTTAGAGCAAATTGGATGTAGGTTTGAACGCAAAAGACAGTAATTAAATATGTATGCATGAATTTGATCAATGGAGAAAAACAGAATACAAACACTTCAATGAATTAGATGGATGAGTATGTTGTTGGAGTTATCAATTTCATCTTATCCACTCTCATATACTTTTAGGAATTCATCCTTTTTTTCATCAATGCTAATGCACTCTCTAAATCACCTTGCAAGAAGGCCTATCCTTAATTACGAGTTCATACAATTCCTAGAATTCCTAGTAATTAGTTCTAAAGTGCAGGAGCTTAAAGGCAACCAATATGCTATTGGGAGAAATTCCCCGGATCTAGATTTCCCCGTACGTTCCCGTATCGACAAAATCAATAATCATGGCAATGAATGAGTTAAACAAAGCAAGCAATAAGCAAAGAGGAAAAACCCTAACTAAATATGAAAGAAAGCATATATCTTAATATAAGACGTTAAAACAAATTCCATATATGAGAGTTTCACAAAGCTACATTGATTCCCCAACAACAATACAAGGTTTAGTTCACCATATTCATGGTGAAACTAGATGAACAATAATGAAAGAATGAAAGATAGAACCCTAGAAAGAGGAGGAGGTAGCCTGAGCATCCAAGATCTTCCTTCAAGGGGTAGAAAAGAGAGTGTTTGCTTCGTCTCAGCCAAAGATACAAACCCTAGGACGTCCTAAAGCTTATATACTATTCTAAAATTACAGAAAATTAGGCCCAAAATAGTGCCGCTCAACGGTAAACTACTGCTCAGTGGTAAGTCCGTGAGTTGTTTTTCTCCCCTCAGCGGCCTTTTCACCCCTCAGCGGAGCCAACGTGGGTTTCTGAGTGCTGCTCAGCGGTAAACTGCCGCTGAGCGGTACTTGCGGCTTCTTCTTTTGCACTTTTTAATGTCTTTTCTGATTCCATCTCTATCCTTCTTCACTTCTTTCACCAAATTCATCTTAAAACCTGCACATAAACACTGAAATCAAGCATAAACCTGTCCAGCTCTCTTATTTCTAAAAATATAACCAAAAGTATGATTTCAAGCTAGTTTCTAAGTGTTAAAGGTTGCTTTTAGTATCAATTTTAAGCATGAAAATAACAATTTTTCAACTGTTATCAGACACATGCAAGCAATTGATTCAATCACAGAAAGCTAGGCAAAGTCATTCATGCTTTCAAAGTAATAGAAATCATTCACAAAAACTCTAGGGTTCAAAACCTCTCAAAAGCTAACTCAAATTCCAGCATTTAGATAAACATCCTGTTCAGTAAAACAATAAAAAATCATCATGCATTTGTCTCACAATATTATGAGCAACCACCTGTATAGCAGCATCATGCATCATCTCAACATCAATCAATATAATCAACATCATAGAGCAATACTCATCACAAACATCATAGCATCAACAAACCATTGCACACAGATAAAATTTCAAGCCAAGTACATCAAATCCTATACTAAAAATAGAAAAACAAACACAAATTAAAAAGATAGGTTTAGAAAGCTGGGTTACCTCCCAATCAGTGCTTCTTTAACGTCACTAGCTTGACCCAATAAAGCTTAAGTTTGATTTTCAATGTTGATGTGCTTCTTCCTTTCATGACACCAACATAATTTCAGCATCTTTCTTTTCACCAACTTGACTCTTCTAGAGTAAGGAGCCGCAATCTCTAGAACTCCATTTGCCTTTATATCCTTGATAACCCATAACCTGTTCTTGAATTTCACTGGTTTGCCAAGGTAGGGTTCATTATTTTCCATCACAAAGCATGGTGAACGAGTTTTTCTTCCTTATCTCCATCATATTCCTTCAACCTTGGAAAGCAACCACTATGATTCCTTTTAACCGACTAGGCAGCTTTATCAAGTAGACTAGTCACTGAGAGAACTTCGTCTTTAGCTTTAGGACTGGTCTTTGTTACTTGTATTGGCTGCACCTTATCAAAGACATTAAAAGTTACCTCTTCATCTTGGTCTTTCAATTTCATAGTTCCCTCATCCACATGAATGACAACTTTGGTTGTCTTCATAAAGGGTCTTCCAAGAATGAGGGGCATCTCTACATCTTCCCCCATATCCATTACAACAAAATCAACAGGGAATTGGAGCTTATCAATTTTTACCACCAAGTCTTCTACCACACCATAAGGATGCTTAATGGACCCGTCTGCCATTTGCAAGATTGCTTTTGTAGGTTTGACCTCCAGACCACAAATCTTCTTAAGCATAAATAAGGGCATTAGATTGATACTAGCTCCTAAGTCAACTAGAACCTTCCTTATACCATGATTCCCAATGGTGCAAGGGATGGTGAAACTCCCCAGATCTTTGAATATGGGAGGTAGCGTCTTCTGCAATATGGCATTGCAATTACCTTGCACTTCAATTGTTTCCTCATCTAGATATTTCTTCTTCGTGAGGAGCTCCTTCGAAAACTTTGCATACGAAGGCATTTGTTGCAATGCTTCAGAGAAAGGTATGGTGATCTCCAATTTCTTAAAAGTCTCCATGAACTGCTCAAGCTGTTTTTCTTTCTCCTTCCTTGAATAAGTCTTTGGATANTAAGTCAACTAGAACCTTCCTTATACCATGATTCCCAATGGTGCAAGGGATGGTGAAACTCCCCAGATCTTTGAATATGGGAGGTAGCGTCTTCTGCAATATGGCATTGCAATTACCTTGCACTTCAATTGTTTCCTCATCTAGATATTTCTTCTTCGTGAGGAGCTCCTTCGAAAACTTTGCATACGAAGGCATTTGTTGCAATGCTTCAGAGAAAGGTATGGTGATCTCCAATTTCTTAAAAGTCTCCATGAACTGCTCAAGCTGTTTTTCTTTCTCCTTCCTTGAATAAGTCTTTGGATAAGGAAGAGGTTTTTCAACATCTTTTTCTTTTTTTCTCTCTTCTCTCTCCTTTTCTTTTCTCTTCTTTTCTTTTCTCTCTTCCTCTTTTTTCTCTTTTTATTTTCTCTCAACCTCACCTCTTCTCTCCTCATTCTCTTCTTTTTTTTATTGACTCAACTTTCTCTTTTCTCTCATCTTTTCTCTCATCTAAAATCTTGCCACTTCTAGTCATAATGGCATTGCACTCCTCCTTAGAGTTAGCTTCAGTATTAGCTCCAAAACTCCGGTCAGGCATCTACTCCAACTTCTTAGCAATTGGCCAACTTGTATCTCCAAAATTCTAATGGAAGCTTCAATGCTTTTATGGTTGGAGATAGTCACCTGCATAAATTGTTGAAGAGTGTCTTCTAACTTTGTTGATCTCTCATTTAGCGTAGATACTTGTTGCCATAGTGATGGTTGATGTTGTGGTCTATTAAATTGTCCTGCTTGTCCAGCTTGTCGATTTTGACCTTGACCCATGCTTGGGTGAGGTTTCCACCCTTGGCTGAAATTTCCTTGGCAGTATTGGAATTGATTGCCCATATAATTGACATCTTCTAAGGCCTCCAATGGAAAAGCACATTGACCATTGATATGATCACCACCACATAGTTCACATACTTGTTGTTGAACCTGTGAAACGTTTTTCAACTCCTTTGGCAACTAAGAGAGTGTCTTTGTCAAATTCTTCAACTATTGAATTATAATTTTATTTTTTGCAAGCAAGGCATCAGGAGATTGCAATTGTAAGACTCCCTTCTGTTGTGGTGGAGATCCTCTTTCACTATGCATTTGGTTGTCATTAGTAACCATGTTGTCTATCAATTCAAACGCTTCCTCTAGAGTCTTGCATTTGATATTATCTCCAGTTGAGGCATCTAGCATCAATTTTGTTTATGAACCAAGACCTCCAAGGAAAAGAAGAACTATTGTTGCTTCATCAAAGCCATGTGTGGGTGTATTTCTCAACAAACTCTTGTATCTATCCCACGCTTGACCTAACGTCTCGTCCATAGCTCGCCTGAAAGAGGAAATTTCTTGCTTCCCTTTGTTGATTTTGGATTGTGGAAAGTACTTGTTTAGAAACTTTGAAACCACGACTTCCCATTCAGTAAAGCTATCCTCTGGTAAAGGAATTCAACCATAGCTTAGCATTGCCTCCCAATGAGAAAGGAAACAAACTAAGTTTTATTGCTTCATCCGTCACACCATTGATCTTTATAGTGTTGCAAATCTCTTTGAATGTGGTTAGATGCTCATATGGACTTTCATGTGATATTCCATTAAATTGTTTGCTCTTCACCAATTGTATCAATGTCGGTTTCACCTCCATGTTTGCAGCATTTACCCTCGGCTTAGCAATGTTATTAAAGTGATGAGAGCCAACAACATTGGTGTAATCCGCCAGAGTACGTCTACCATTGTTCTCTTCAGTCATCTCTTCAGTGCTTTGTTCAGACCTTTGTGGTGAGGGTTGTAGGAGTATCTCCAGAGAAGAAAATAATTCTCTAGATGTTCGGATTCTCCTTCTCCTTCTACTCTCGTCCAATCCTTCAAGAAGAGGTTTTGAAATCTTCTTGCTCCTAGTTCGATTTGTATCCTACATACACAAGAAAACAAGACCCTAGAAACAATTGTTACCATTGATAACAGTTGAAAAACTGTTATTTTTAGACTTAATTTTGACCTTAAAGACAATCTTTATAACTTAGAAACTAGTTTGTAATCATGCTTTTGCTTATGTTTTGGAAATAAGAGAGTTGGATGGTTTTATGCTTGGTTTTCCTTGTTTTTGCAGGTTTTAAGATGAATTGAATGGAAGAAGTGAAGTAGCCAGAAGTTGGACTCAGAAAAGGAAGAAAAAGTGCATTAAAGAAGAGCCGCAAGTACCGCTGAACGCCACTTTTACTGTTGAGTGACACTCTGAAGTCCCGCAGTCACCGCTGAGGGGCAAAATTGCAGTTGAGCGTCAAATAGAAGAACCGCACCTACCGCTGAGCGCCATTTTAATGGTCCTTGGGCCATTCTTCTGTAATCTTTAGGAAGCTATATAAGGTTTTAGTCGACTTAGGGTTAATATCTTTTGGCAGAACGAAGCAAAATCACACTTTCTTCACCCCTTAAAGGAGGATTTTGGATGCTCAAGCTCCACTCTTCAAATTCTAGGGTTCTATCTTTCATTCTTTCATTATTTTTCATCTAGTTTCACCATGATTATGGTGAACTAAACCTTCATTTTTGTTGGGGAATCAATGTAATCCTTTGAAACTCTCATGTAATGAATTGGTTCTTTAATCCATATGCTTTCTTTCATTAATTGTTAGGGTTTTTCTTTTATACTCTATGCATGGTTTGTTTAACTCATTCAATTGCATGATTATTTATTTTTTTTTTATGGACACATATTGTTAAATCTAGATTTGTTGAAATTCTCTTGTTAGTAATATTGCCTAGACATAGTGATAGGAGGATTGATTGCCTTTAAGCTTCTGTGCGAATGTAATGCATGAATAATTGCTAGGGAGACAAGACATTCTAAACTAGTGATTAGGAGTAGGCTTTCTTCACCGAGACATCGGGTTTAAGGTAAATTAGAAAGCGGCATTAACATTAATGAAGAAGATGAATTCTTGAATACATGAGAGTGGATAGGATGAATTGAAAACCCCAACAACATCAGCATTCCATAATTTACATCAATCACTTTTGCTTCTTTTGATCCAATTGATCAATACATGCATTCATATTTACTTTTTAGTATTTGCATTTAAATCTACAAGAATTCGTTCACAAGTCTAATTTAATCAACAAATCACATAACTGTTTAGGTCGTGAGTTCTTTGGGAAATGATACTTGGTCTTACCATTTTATTATTACTTGATAGGATTCGGTTACACTTGCCGAGGGTTAACATGTTTTTGGCGCCGTTGCTGGGGACTCGTGGTTTAACTATTCTATTTGTGTGATTATTGATTAATTTTGACTTGATTTTTATCTTGTTATCTTTTTGTTTATCTTTCTATCTTTTTAATTTATCTTTTTTATCTTTTTGTGCTAACAATTGTTTCTAGGGTTTTGTGTTCTTGTGTATGTAGGATACAATTCAGACTAGGAGAGAGAAAACTTCGGAACCTCTTCTTGAAGGATTGGACGAAAGTAGAAGGAGAAGGAGGATCCGAACTTCTAGAGAATTATTGCCTTCTCCGGAAACACTTCTACGACCCTCACCACAAAGATCTAACTAGAGTACTAAAGAGATGGCTGAAGAAAACAATGTTAGACTTACTCTGGCGGATTACACAACTGTTGTTGGCCCTCATTACTTTAATAACATTGCTAGGTCGAGGGTCAATGCTGCAAACATGGAGGTGAAACCGGCATTGATACAATTGGTCAAGAGCAACCAATTTAATGGTCTATCACATGAAAGTCCATATGAGCATCTCACCACATTCAATGAGATTTGCAACACTATAAAGATCAATGGTGTGCCGAATGAAGCAATAAAGCTTAATTTGTTTCCTTTCTCATTGGGAGTCAATGCTAAGTTATGGTTGAATTCTTTTCCATAGGAAAGTTTTACTGAATGGGAAGTTGTGGTTTCAAAGTTCTTAAACAAGTACTTCCCACAATCTAAAATCAACAAAGGGAAGCAAGAGATTTCTTCTTTTAGACAAGGCATGGAGGAGAAGCTAGGTCAAGCCTGGGATAGATACAAGAGCTTGTTGAGAAAGACGCCCACTCATGGCTTTAACGAAGCAACTGTAGTCATTCGTTTCCTTGGAGGTTTTGGTTCACAAACCAAGTTGATGCTAGATGCCTCAGCTGGAGGTAATATTAATTGCCAAACTCCAGAGGAAATTGTCGCAACCGGAATCATGACGGGACGGTGAACCAAAAACAAACGGGTTTAAGAAAATATTTTGGGAGTCACCGCCATAAGTTATTATGGAAAAACTATGGAAAACCATAAAATAAGACATGGTCTACGAAAACTAGATTTTAGGTTCGGGAATCGGTTACGCGTAAGGAAGGTGTTAGCACCCTACCGCGCCTGCCCAAAGGCAGTACCTTTAATTAAATGTATAAATTTGACGTGGTTTCTCAAAATATTTAATTTTTCCTAAAACAAAATAATAATATAAAGAAATTATTAAGAAACAAAAAATATTTTTTGTTTTATGAACCCGACAAGTATTGACCTTGCTCCTACGTATATTCATTTATGATGGACAATCAGGGATCACGTAGTTCTTTATCTAGAAAAAAGGTTTGTGAGTTTGTTTGAAAATTATTATGGATTATTGAAAAGTGAACTCGATTAGGATTCACATCGTTTTTTTTATTCTGAAGAAATTCTTTTATTTTGAAAATGGTGGGAAAAAGGAAAGAAACCAGTCACAGGTTGACGAGTACTTATTAAATAAATTTATGATTTAAAAAAAACNGAAAACTAGATTTTAGGTTCGGGAATCGGTTACGCGTAAGGAAGGTGTTAGCACCCTACCGCGCCTGCCCAAAGGCAGTACCTTTAATTAAATGTATAAATTTGACGTGGTTTCTCAAAATATTTAATTTTTCCTAAAACAAAATAATAATATAAAGAAATTATTAAGAAACAAAAAATATTTTTTGTTTTATGAACCCGACAAGTATTGACCTTGCTCCTACGTATATTCATTTATGATGGACAATCAGGGATCACGTAGTTCTTTATCTAGAAAAAAGGTTTGTGAGTTTGTTTGAAAATTATTATGGATTATTGAAAAGTGAACTCGATTAGGATTCACATCGTTTTTTTTATTCTGAAGAAATTCTTTTATTTTGAAAATGGTGGGAAAAAGGAAAGAAACCAGTCACAGGTTGACGAGTACTTATTAAATAAATTTATGATTTAAAAAAAACATTATTTGTGTGTAGGAAAAATAATACCTTTTAGAAAAAACTTCAAAGTACAATAATACCTTTTAGGAAAAATAATACCTTTTATGGAGATATGGATCCATTAATGTCAAAGCTGCCCTAGTTTTTAGGCATGGGTTTTGTTCAGGATAGGGAACGGGTATGGAAAGGGTTTACTGAAAAAGGATTGCCCCAAATGGTTGGATTTTCTTTTGCATGGCTACTTAAGGAGTTCTCAAATAACATAAGCTAGAATAACTTTGGCAAGACAAATATGCTTTAGTATATGGTAGTGTTAGTGTTTGTTAGAGTCAATCTCTTTTCCTTCGAGGAAGGTTGGAAAATGAGTGTTTTCAAGCAATGCACACACACATGTCTCAACAGAAAATGCTATTGGTTATTAAAAATATTTGGTCGCAAAAACTTATGATAATAAATTACTCAAAGTGTAATGATTTCCCTTTCTATGTTTTTTTTGGCGAAATGAAAATGATAAAACTTTTTGAGAAATATTTTTTTATATTTTTCTCTTATCGTATTTGTTTGTTTTTTTTTCAAGAAATTGAATTTGAAGAAAACTATCAATTGGGCCCAATGGGCTTAAAAAAAGTTCTTGTTACAGAGAATGAAAATTAAGTTTGTCATTTTCATTTTTTCCTTGTGTTTTAAAATTTTGATTCTTTTTTTTCAAAAAACAAATCTTTCTTAAATAACATGATGTGAACCTGACTTGTTCAAAAACGTTTTTATTTTATTTTTAAGACTCAAAATAGGTTACAAAGAATGATAATTTTTTTGATGAAGAAACATGTCTACACATTAAATTATGATCGCCTTATTTTCGAAAATCTAAACTTAGAGAAGTTGCCCCTGTTTTTTTTTTTTATTCATTTTCAATTTTTTAAATTTTTATTTTTTTGCTAAAAAGATTGCTTGCGATCACTTTGAGATAGCACCCCTTATAAACTGATTTTTTTTATGGATAAGATGGATGACAGAAAATGATGAAGAAGAAAACTATTTTCGCGATTTCATGTTATAAATGCTTAAAAAAATGAAAGTTTTATTAATTCATTTGACTAAAAAGTGTTTATTTTGCCTTATTAATTTATTCATTAAAGCCTGACATTTTTGTTCTTGTTCTTTTATTTAAATAAAAACATGACACATTTATTGTTATGTGTAAAGAAAATGAAGGAAAAATGATGAAAATGTTGCTAACGCATATGATGCATGAAGATGTCCATGCCAAATAATGATTAAAAGATAACATGTTTTATGTTTTTAAGGTAGGTCCAATGTTTTAAGGTCTAGGCATTGCATATACAATCTCACAGGGATGGCTTCCTAAATCTAAAATAAAGGCCACCAGAGCTATGGTCATTTTCACAGCTGATGGACGAACGCCCGAGGTGATGACGATAAAAGCTGCGCAAGCATGATTCGGACTCCTCGAGGCTTCCTTCGACGAGTAATACGCAGCGGAAATGTAAACGAAGCTCTAGATTAAGAGCTGACTCGAAGGAAAACTGAGAGAATCGAAATTGATTGCAGAAAACCCTAAAATCATGAACGAACCCTAGAAAAGAGGGAAAACACAAATTGGACCGATTAAACGGTTCAAACGCAAGATTGATCGGTGGAAAAGGTAAATCAATCGTGGAAATCAGAGGAACAATGAAAATGAAGGAGGAAGTGAGACGAAACCTTAGCGGAGAAGATGAGATTCAGTGGAAAACCTGGATCTAGGGTTGCAATGATAGAAACAATGTAGAATAGAAGTTGAATGTGTAATGGTGACGGAGGAGCTCTCGTGGACGGACTCGAGAAAGATGCAAGGTGAAATCTGAGGTTGAAGACGCGAATGAAGCTGTGGTTTCTATGAAATGAAAATTGATGCGCTGAGGATGATGTATCAAAGCGTTAATGAGGAAGCGAAATGCTGACGCATGCCACTAAAGATATGGCTGGAGATGAGTAGCGCTTAGTGGATGAGAGAGAAGCACCGCTGGAATGGGAAAATGGAAGTGAGAAGTTGTGCTGGAAGGTGCTAGAGGAGTCTCTGAGACTCTAGCCTGTGACTTTCAAGAGAGAATAGTTTCTGATTCAGAAAACTCAATTCTCATAATCTCAAAGTCCCCATTAAATAGAGAAGCTGGGTATTTATAGTAACCCAGCTCCGTTACAAGGTAACCTATGAAAGGTAAAAATAAAAGAAGGGACTATGTCGGGCAGGATTACATTCATACCCTCCCTCTAAAAAACCAAGGATTTATTTTATCAATTTTTTTCTTTTGCCAAGCTATGGTATGTTAATGGCACCTATGTCTTACCCAAAAGATGGGTAGATTTCCTAGCTTGTTTAAACATTCACTCATCACATTATCTAAACCTAGAAGACCGATATGAACTATCAGAAGACCATCTTTTGTTTTTTAAGAGTTTCTTATTTAAAGGGTTAAAAAACTTTCACTTAGACAAGTCCCAGGTAAGAGAGGTGAAGTACAAGAGCTGCTTAAGTCCAAGCTTGTCCTGGCCAGTAAATGCCTTAGGCTACTAACTAATTACCCCTTAAACTAAACATCACCTTTAAAATCAAAAGAACACACACAAACATCACAAACAATAAGCAAAATTTAAAGACTAGACTCTCGATCTAATGTGATAAGGCTAGAGTTTATCCTTTTAGCCTAAATCACACCCTAAACGTGAAACACAAAACAAATATTTAAAGTCTACTCCTATTGTGAGGCTTGTTTTCTTTGGGTTAACAAGACACACTCACTTGTCATAGCTATGCTAAAATTAAAGCAAGTAAGTTGCCAAGAGTTTGAAAGAGCACCAAGGACTCTTCCAAAGCATTGGACTTATAAAGGCTCTTTTTACAAAACAAGCTAAAGTAATAGTAGGCTAACACAAGCCTATTACAAACAATTGAGAACAAATCAAATTACAAAAGAAAACAACTATGCTAGGCTGCTACGGTCCTGGTCCACTTCATTCAGCTTTGTTGCTCAACTTTGTTGTTGCTGGAATCAATTCTCTTCAATCTCCTTGCCAGTCTCATCCTACAATCAATTGCACAAAGTTTCTGTCACTTAAAAACCCCTTAGCTAAGCAGATTGCACAAAAAAATATAGAGCAGTAAGAACTTCCCTTTCTCTTGGCTGCACAAGCTTTCCAAACCTTCTAGTGAAATTCTGTTATTGCTCAATTAAACTCGTACACAAATTGAATTCCATTGAAAGCAACTCTGCACAGATAATCACACCAATTCAGCAAGAT
>NW_025907633.1:0-26560 GCF_018835915.1 Vigna umbellata | reverse complement strand
GATTAGATTAATAGCATAATCGATTAAAATGCATCTGATTTGACTTACTCTATATATAGAGCGTGATTTGAAATTTTGTAAGACAATTGTGATTAACATTTTTCATATCAATTTCAGATTGAGCTTTGAAGTTTTACAGAAGAGAGAAACGCTCCAAGAAGCAAGAATTTTTGTGGTGTACAAGTCTTGAAGATTTCTTGAGAACCAAGATTGATTGATTCGTAAAGTCTAATCGTTCTGCACAACAGAGGTGTTTATTGCTTGATCAGAAGCTTTAGCAAACGCTGAGTATTGTTGTTTCCCCATGGGTGTATACAGGCAGAAGAATGTGGTTCTTGACTTTGAGAAGGGTCTCAAAGGGGTGACTGTAGGAGAGGATTGTTCTTGCTGCTAGTCTTTTTGTATTTGCCTATATTAGATTTGTGAGTTAGAGAGGTGATTTACATTTTGACAGTGTGGTCGTTGTAAAGTCCTTGTTCTAAAAATTCAGATCTTTATAGTGCATTGGCTTCCAATCTCGGGTTGAGTGGAAAGACACTAGATGTAGGCAGATTGGCCGAACCAGTATAAAACTCAGAGTTTGAATTTTCTTATCCCTATCTCTCTACATTAAATCGATTATACTCTGTCTGTATTCTAATACGCATACTGTTACATTGCATACATTTTTACTTGCGATTCAAGAAAAGTTTAAAGACTTATTGTTTTGCGAAAAAGATTTCAAAAGCGATCAAACACCAAAAGGCCTGAATAACATACGTTAAAAACTTTTTCTGTGGTAGTGCCTACACTCTCTTACTATACTCATAGATCCTAAAACTCTCTTATTGACTTTTTCATGGAAATTTTTTTTATGTGAAATCTCTAAATAATAAAGAATTGATTCTAACCATAAAAAACATTCAAATCACCACTTGAGTTTTGCTTACTTGTCCAAAAATCCATCACTAGTACAGTTAAAGGAAATGGCACCGGTTATTTTCGCTGATAGGCACCGGTTCCTGAACCGAGGCATATTCAGGAGAGGTAAAAAGTGGTAGACTTTATGCCTCGGTTTTGAAACGAGACAAAAAATGGTACGATTCGGCCTCGGTTATTAGAACCGAAATTGTTCCTCTCCCTCTACTGCCTCGGTTGGAGGCTGAACCGAGGCAGTAGGGTCTTTTTTTTATTTTTTTTTTTGTTATGATTTTCCTAGACTGTCATAGAGTATTCTGGCAGTGGCACAGATAATAATCACAAACTATGAGCGTTGTTATGCTCAACGTAATTTCAAAGACTGAAAACATGCACACAAATAATCTACCTTAGTTAATTTTCACTAACACATTACACACTAACTTGCCTAGAGAGTTCACATCTTCGTTGCAAATTACACAAATAAGAAACTTTGAACAAGGAGAGAACTCGATTAAGCAAAACCATGGAGTTCTTTTCTCCGTAAAAGACTGATATACACATTAGACCAGCTCTTCATTTTTCTCCACAACCCTCACCCCTTTTGCAGATCTGAGCACATTAGCCTGCTTTGAAAATGATGGCAAATTAACACAGGAATTTAATTTTGGTGCCTCGGGGTCGGTCTCCTTGACAAAGTTAATAGCACCTCCAATGAACTTGATCATGCTCAGATTCAAAACCAGACCAAACCAGACCAAACAAACGTACAAACAAAGCAAGTAAAACAAATCAAAACAAAATCTCAGATTCAAAAGATCATTCTTAGATTCAATTCAACAAATCAAAACAAAATCTCAAAAACCAAATGCAAAACTCTACTAAAACCCGAAGCAGCTACGGTCAAAAGGTCTCCAGCGACGGTCAAAATGACCACCACCACCGCTTGCTCTTTCAGAGCGAGACCGAGAAAGCGGAGCGAGGAGCTAGGTTTTCGTTCAATTTGGGGAAAAAATTTTGGGAAATAAGAGGCTTATATGCCTCGGTCCTTCTTGGGCCTGAGGTAGTAGAGGCTTATACGCCTCGGTCCTTCCTACCAACCGATGCAGTATACCCCTTCCACCTCGGGTTTCTCTTAACCGCGTCAGAAACCGTGTCAAAAACCACTAATTAGGCACCGGTTGCTTTCACAACCGAAGTGGTAGCCCTTTTTGGCACCGGTCTAGTCTGAACTGAGGCCTATAAGGTCTCGTTAATTACGAAACTGTCACCGTGTCTGAATAAACAGCAGTTTGGTGTAAAGAGAGGTCTATTGTGCGAGTTTAAAAGCACATTTTGTAATAGTGCATATTCCATATTAACAATAATAAACCCCGTATCACATAATTACAATATCACTTATGCGCATCAATATATCAAACAAGAACTAAAAAATCAAGCAACCTGAAGCTTGGAGCTTAATAAAAACATTAGTCACCCACATTATTTGAATATTATATGCAATTATACGAATATATTCTAATAAATTTCGGTTAAAATATACTTAAAAAGTAATATAAACTAAAATTAATTTATACCTAAATTATATCTCTAAGTTCTAATATAATTTCTATAAATTCTTAATTTTAACTTTTGAAAACAAATCATTTTTTTATTTTTATTTTTCTTCATGAAAAAAGTGTTCATGGAAGTTTATTTATAGACTTGATATATGACATAGTTTATCTTTGTTTCAAAGCAAGGTATTGAAAAGAAAATATTCTGCTTAGCTATAAAGGCTTCCAAATATTCTAAATGAAATTATTCTCTACTTTATAAAGTGCTTCCCTTCCATCACAAGAGAAAGACCAGAAAATTTCCCTCTACCACTCTCTCAAATTATTTTGAGTCTCGTTGGATCAATGACAAGTTCTAAGAAGCTCCAAGTTGGAACAGATGATCAAACTCCACATCAATGGTGTGTTCCACTTGGAGAAGATGTTTTCAGAAGATTGTTGAGCCAGGCCAATCCAGCACAGCTCAAGATTTTTGGTGATGGCTCACTTTTCAGTCCAATGTTGTTTGGAAAGTTCTTTGATCCTTCTGATGCCTTCCCTCTATGGGAGTTTGAGTCAGACATCTTGCTGTCTCATCTCTCCAACCACAACACTGTAGATTGGTATCAAACAGATGAAGGTTACATGTTAACTGCAGAAATACCAGGTATCACAAAGTTCTGCAATTACACCTACCGTTCTTGTTTTATAGTTGTTTTCATCATCTGAATGTGTTCAAAAAGTCATATAATGTTTTTAAAATCTGTAAATTAAAAAGCATAATGAATTTTATTATATCTTGGAGAAACTATGGGTGGAGACAAGGAAACCTCCACGCTTAGTATCAAATTCTTCTTTACCATATGATTCAATATTTGGAAATGTGAGAAATGTTAATTAACAATTTAATATTCCATTTATTATTTTAAACATATTTCAAGGCTTCACACATCAAACCTAATTAAAATGCATGTAAAATAAGTTAGCTGTTATAATTTTTTTAATTCCATTGTATTTAAATTGTTTTTACTCCTTTTAAAATGTATGAATTTTTATTTTAATTCCTATTAATTGTTTTTCTTTGTTTACATCTTTTCAAACTTTAAACTAATTATTTTGATTTCAAAAATCATTTTAAGATAGATAAATAATATATATTGTATATATCTTAATTTAAAAAAAATTATTTGGTGCTGTTATTATATCAATTATAGTAACATGCATACACTTTGCCATGATCATTTGATTTTTTTTAACAAATAAACACTAGTAAGTGACATATTAATTAGAATAATTTTCAAATAGATTATAATAATTTTCAAATTTAGAAGGAGTAAAAAAAATAAGGAATTATTTCAATAACAAAAAATAAAACATACTTATATATCACAACTTAAAACTTTAAATTTTATTTTTTATCATTGACAAAACTTGATTGAGAATCAGTAAAATTTGGTAATGTTAACTTCTTATTTAACTCTTATACACATAATTTTTAAAAGAGAAAGGTATGTTAGAAAATATAGAAACTTCTCATGTAACTAAGCATAGAGTTAATCAATCAATCAAATAACGAACCAAAAATGAAATTGAGTGATTGAGAATGAGATGAAGCCTGGGGTGGAAAAGTGATTTACTAGTATAACTCTAACTTTGATTTTGTTGAAACAGGAACTGAGATAAGTAACATTCAAATCCATGTTGATAACGGGAAGGTTGTGGAAATTAGTGGACAGTGGAAGCCACAAAAAGTTTCAAAGGCAAGTGATTGGAGGTGTGGCCATTGGTGGGAACATGGATATTTTCGAAGGTTAGAGATGCCAGAGAATGCAGATTTGAAGATTATTGAAGCTCACATTCGTAATGGAAGAATTTTGGAAGTAAGAATACCAAAGTGTTCTTGATGTGGTTTCATGCAGATCAAGTCATAGTAGAGGTTGTAACAGTATCTATTATATATATTTCACAAACATAGAACCATAATAGTATAACCATACTATTGGACAATTAATTTTAGTGAAATGTTTACAATCACAAATGTTTTTGAGATTGAGGTTGAAATTTTTTTTATAAATTGATCTCGTTAAGATATACTCAACATATTATATTAAAAAATAAGTTTAAGTCTAACTCACTTTTATAAAATTGGTTTATAAGACGAGTTTGTACCCTAATATATATTTTGTCTCTAGAACAAAAAGGGAAGTCCTATATTAGGTCTCAATTTCCGGGTATAAGGAACAAATTGAATTAATATAGTTTGTTTCATTCTTTTCAACATATTCCATAATATATGTTAAAATATATTTTCCGTAGATATTATAGGCATGTGGCGTACAAGTGCTGCTGGCCTTTTCAAAAATAGTGAATGACATACCCAATTTCATGTTTGGAATCAAGAATTCTCAAATTAAATGTCTAAAGAAAATATGAGGGACACAAATATCAAGGTATACAATTTAAAATTCAAGGTTCAATATAACAAAAAAGTTGAATAGATGAAAACAAAGAAAAAAGTTAGTAGAAGCATGTGAAAAAAAATACAAAAATCAAATATATATTTACTTGAAAAAAAATATAAAAAAATTAATTGTAATTTTCGCTCCGTATTGTACAGAATCCACAGTTTTGATTTCTAAATTTTATCTTCCTGATTTTAGTTTTAAGTTTTAAGTTATATAATTTTGGTCCACAAATTTTCTTTTTACAAAATTTGATCTCTTAATTTTAAATTATACATAAGTTTTCTTTTTCAATTTTTAGTTTTAAAAGTATATCACTGTCAAATTACCTTCGATATCTAGTTTTTATATAGCTGCTATAATTGTTAATAATGTAATGAAAGTTATAAGTATCATGCGTTTTTTTTTTCTCACTGTGATGTTTAAAGTAGTAAAAAATTATGAATAATTAAACTCAAAATGGAACATAGTCACTCATAATTGAAAACTAAGAGATTAATTGCGTAAACAAAATTTAAAACAAAATTACGAATAATTATAAATTAAGGGACTAAAATTGTAGAAAACAATTAGAACCAAAACTNCAAGATATTGTAAACTAGTGATTATGATTAGGCTTTCTTCGCGGAGACATCGGGTTTAAAGTAATTTAGAAAGTGACATTCACATTAATGAAAAGACTGATGAATTCCTAAATACAAGAGAGTGGAAAGGATGAAATTGATAAACCCCAACAACATATTCATCTATATATTTCAATTCACGTGTTTTGTTTCTTCTTGCCCATTGATCATCACATGCATACATATTTACTTTTCAGTCTTTTTCATTTGAAACTCAATAATTTGTTCTCAAGTCTTAATTAATCAATAAATTACATAACTGTATAGGTCGTGAGTCTCTTGGGAAATGATACTTGGTCTTACCAGGATTGTTACCTAATACAATTCGGTTACACTTGCCGAGGGGTAAACAAGTTTTTGGCGCCGTTGCTGAGGACTCGTGGTTTAACTAGTCTATTTGTGTGATTTTTGATTATTTTTGACTTGTGAATTTTGTTTTTATTTTTCTGTTTTTATTTTTCTGTTTATTTTTATTTTTCGGTTTTTATTTTCTATCTTCTTATCTTTTCAATTATATCTTTTGATTATTTCTTCTCTTTTCTATCTTTTTGTGCTAACAAAATTATTCTAGGGTTTTGTTTCCTTGTGCATGCAGGGTAATATTCGAACTAGAAGAAAAAAGATTTTTGAACCTCTTCTTGAAGGTCTGGACGAAAGTAGAAGGAGGAGGAAAGTTCAAACTTCAAGAGAACTATTCCCTTCTCCTTAGACACTCTTACAACCTTCACCACCAAGGTCTTACCATAACACTGAAAATATGGCAGAAGAGAATAATGGTAGACAGACTCTTGCACATTACACCACTTTTGTTGGCCCTCAACATTTTAACAGTATAGCAAGGCCGAGGGTTAATGCTGCAAACATGGAGGTGAAACCAGCATTGATACAATTGGTGAAAAGCAATCAGTTTAATGGGCTATCACTTGAAAGCCCATATGAATATCTCACTACCTTCAATGAAATTTGTAACACCAAGATAAATGGAGTGCCGGATGAAGCAATCAAGCTTAGCTTGTTTCCTTTCTCATTGGGAGGAAATGCTAAGTTGTGGTTAAATTCTTTTCTAGAAGGTAGTTTTACAAAATGGGAAGTTATGGTTGCAAAGTTTTTGAACAAATACTTCTCACAATCTAAAGTCAACAAAGGGAAGGAAGAGATCTGTTCTTTCAGACAAGGAATGGAGTAGACATTAGGTCAAGCATGAGACAGGTACAAAAGCTTTTTGAGAAAGACTCCCATGCACGGTTTTGATGAAGTAGTAATAGTTCTACTTTTCCTTGGAGGTCTTGGTTCACAAACCAAGTTGATGTTAGATGCCTTAGCTGGAGGTAATATTAAATGTAAGACTCAAGAGGAAGCAATAGAATTGATAGAGAACATGGCTCCTAATGACAATGAAATGCATAGTGAAAGAGGAGCCTTTGTTCAACCGAAAGAGGATCTACAATTGCAGTCAAATGATGCCTTGCTTGCTCAAAATAAGATTATAACTCAATAGTTAGAGAATCTAACAAAGACACTTGCTCAATTGCCAAAGGAATTAAAAATTGTTGCTCAAGTTCAACAACAGATGTGTGAACTATGTGGTGGTAACCATATTAATGGTCAATGTGCTTTTGTAGTGGAGTCCCTAGAAGATGTAAATTTCATGAACAATCAATTTCCATACCACCAAGGTAATTTCAACCAAGGNGATAATGTGTTTGATGATTTGGTTGATGATGAAATATTGTATATTGTTTAAAAGTAGTGATGATTAATGAAAGCCATGAAATGGGTAGGGATATTGTCTGAGAGTCATTCTGTAATAATCTGCAGAATTATGTAAACTGTAACCGAGAGTTAGTATTGACCGTTCGATTTTCCTTTGAGCATCTGTCTAAACTAAATTTTTCTTCTGTAGAGAATTTAGTTAATGACGATGAGTTTAATATTATTAGATATATGTAACTGCGCGTTCGGTCTAAGTAGTGCTCGGTCTTAAACCAAGCGCTCGGTCTCGTCTCAATAATCTATCATTACCAATTTTTAAAATAAGAGCGTTCGGCCAAACCAAAATAGCGTTCGTTTTCTTCATAGTATCTCGTCAGTTATTAGTATTTGGTGTCAAACAGTATCGGTCTCTTTAATGTTAGTCTCATACTAAAAGCTAAGTATAAATAGTGTTCGTTTTCTTCATAGTATCTCGTCAGTTATTAGTATTCGGTGTCAAACAGTATCGGTCTCTTTAATGTTAGTCTCATACTAAAAGCTAAGTATAAATAGCGTTCGTTTTCATCATAGTATCTCGTCAGTTATTAGTATTTTGTGTCAAATAGTATCGGTCTCTTTAATTGCGTAAACAATTGTGTTGTTTGCATTGAAGATTTGGAGGCATTACTTGTATGGAGCTACATTCCAAGTTTTCAGTGATCACAAGAGTCTCAAGTATCTCTTTGATAAAAAGAATTGAATATGAGGTAGAGGCGATGGTTAGAGTTTTTGAAAGATTACGAGTTTGAATTGCTTTATCATCCAAGGAAGGCTAACGTAGTGGCTGATGCGTTGAGCAGAAAAGAAGTTCATGTCTCAGCAATGATGGTAACAAAGCTAAGCCTGGTGAAGAACTTTAGAGATTTAAGACTGCAGTTTGAGTTAGAACCGAACAATATAAGATGTTACAGTCTTAGATTATCCAGTGATTTGTTTGATCGAATCAAGGAGAAGTAGTTGGTTGATGAGGATCTACAAAAGAACTTAGGATTGATTGACACAGAAAAAAGAAAGGATTTTAACACAGGGGCGGACGGTCTCTTAAGGTTCAGAGGCAGGACTTGTGTTCCTAACGATGGAGAGCTGAAGAGAATAATTCTTGAGGAGGGACACCAAAGTCGTTTTAGCATGCATCCAAGCATGACTAAGATGTATCAAGACCTCAAGAAATCTTTTTGGTGGACTGGTATGAAGAGTGACGTGGCTCAGTTTGTGTCTTCCTGTTTAACCTGTCAGAAGGCAAAAGCAGAACATCAAAGATCGGATGGTCTACTACAGCCATTGGAGATTCCAGAATGGAAGTGGGAGAGCATCTCTATGGATTTCGTGACCCACTTACCCCGTACGGTCAGGAATCATGATTCAATCTGGGTTATAGTGGATCGGTTGACAAAGAGTGCACACTTTCTTGTTGTCAACTTGAAGATATCTATGACAAAGTTGGCTCAACTTTACATCCAAGAGATCATTCGGTTGCATGGAGTTCCATCTAGCATCATCTTAGACCGAGACCCCAGATTTACCTCTCGGTTCTGGCAATCGCTTCAGCAAGAATTGAGGAGTCGTTTACAGATGAGCTCAGCCTATCATCCCCAAACGGACGGTCAATCTGAGAGAACAATTCGGACGCTTGAAGACTTGCTAAGAACGTGCGTATTAGATCACTTGGGTGTTTGGGACGAAGTACTACCTTTGGTTGAATTCACCTACAACAACAGCTTTCAGTCCAGTATTGGAATGGCACCCTTTGAAGCTCTTTACGGGAGAAAGTGTAGAACACCACTTTGTTGGTTTCAAGAGGGAGAAGTGGTGTTAACTGGACCTTAAGTTATTCAGCAGACGACCGAGAAGGTGAATTTGATTCAAGATAGGTTGAAAGCGTCTCAGAGTAGGCAGATATCTTACGGAAATAAGAGGAGAAGACCTCTGGAGTTCACTGCAGGAGATCACGTTTTCCTTAGGCTGAATCCAACTACTGGCGTTAGTAGAGTCGTTCGGCCTAAGAAGCTATCTCCCAAGTTTATCGGTCCTTACCAGATTCTAAGGCGAATAGGATCGGTTGCATACGAGATAACCTTGCCTCCACAGTTATTCAACCTTCATCCAGTCTTCCATGTTTCTCAACTCAGAAAGTATATGATCCTTCTCACGTGCTAGAAGTGGAGGACGTTCAGATCAAAGAATATCGTTCGGTTGAGTTGAAGCCTGCCAGCATTGAGGATAGCTGAAACAAACAACTCAGCGGCAAAACCATCAGTTTAGTTAAAGTGGTCTAGGACAAGAAGACAGGTGACTTTACATGGGAACTGGTATTGTCATAAGAGAGTTGTACCCTCACCTGTTTTCTAGTAAGTTTTAATTTTCTAGGACGAAAATTTTTGTAGTTAGGAGGAATGTTAGACCCATAAAAACCCAAACTTCGTGGAGTACACATGTAAGCTAAAGGGTGTCTGAAATTCAGAAAGTGGAAGACAGGTGTGTGATGCAAATTGGACGATCGGTTTTGACGGTAGGAGTAAAACTTAAGCTTTCAAATTTTGTGCCACTTTTCTGCATGCACCCTTCATCTTCAACCTTCTAAATCTCTTCCTTCTCTCTACCATCTCCACCTTCTCTCTAAGGATTCACATCCTTTTCTTCTTCCGATCACCACTCAGGCACCGTTTGAACTCTCCCGGCGTCAAGGGCTTTCGTTTAAATCGATCAAGTTGTGGTTTCAAGCCGATGAGTTACTTTCTCCTTAGAACGTTCGTTTCTTTTCACATGCAAACCTAGATTTCTGGTTGCATGAGTGGGTCATCTTATTGTGACTATTTCTGGTCTTCTGTTTGGTTTAGTTTCTTAAAGCGTGATTGTAGAACGCTGAGGTCTCTGGTAGTGGTGAGCTATATCTTGTATCGTTGAGCGTTCGGCTACATTAGAGGTACGGGAAGCTTATATAATTTGATTAAAATTCTTGTTTTGAATGGTTGCATGTTGATTGATTGTTGAATGGATATGAAGTATAGTTGTTACTGCATTGTTGGCAGTATGAGTATATGAATATAAAAGATGAGAAACTGGAATGATAATGTGTTTGATGATTTGGTTGATGATGAAATATTGTATATTGTTTAAAAGTAGTGATGATTAATGAAAGCCATGAAATGGGTAGGGATATTGTTTGAGAGTCATTCTGTAATAATCTGAAAAATTATGTAAACTGTAATCGAGAGTCAGTATTGACCGTTCGATTTTTCTTTGAGCGTTCGTCTAAACTAAATTCTTCTTCTGTAGAGAATTTAGTTAATGACAATCAGTTTAATATTATTAGATATATGTAACTGCACGTTCGGTCTAAGTGGTGCTCGGTCTTAAACCAAGCGCTCGGTCTCGTCTCAATAATCTATCATTACCAATTTTTAAAATAAGAGCGTTCGGCCAAACTCAATAGCGTTCGTTTTCTTCATAGTATCTCGTCAGTTATTAGTATTTGGTGCCAAACAGTATCGGTCTCTTTAATGTTAGTCTCATAATAAAAGCTAAGTATAAATAGCGTTCATTTTCTTCAAAGTATCTCGTCAGTTATTAGTATTTGGTGTCAAACAGTATCGGTCTCTTTAATGTTAGTCTCATATTAAAAGCTAAGTATAAATAGCGTTCGTTTTCATCATAGTATCTCGTCAGTTATTAGTATTTGGTGTCAAACAGTATCGGTCTCTTTAATGTTAGTCTCATACTAAAAGCTAAGTATAAATAACATTCGTTTTCTTCATAGTATCTCGTCAGTTATTAGTATTTGGTGTCAAACAGTATCGGTCTCTAAATGGTTTCCGGCCTAGAGTCTTAGTACTCAGCCTAGGCTTTGTGGCGTTCAGTTTGAACTCTCAGGGGCCAGTTCAATGAAATGGCTCACCTAGTAAATAGCGTTCGGTTCTGTTATTTACTATGGAGTGTTATTCCTTTCGGTTTCTTTCATAATTTTGATAATAACTCTTTCGGTTCTGATCTGTTTGTGAGATGAAGACCTCTCGATCTCACTCCTAGTGTTCGATCTCGTATCTATGTTGCAGGCTATTGTTCAGTATTCAGTGTCATGTGGGATTTCTGTTACAATTGGTTCGGTTTGATATTTTGATAATGAAATATGATGGAATGTGATATGGATAAAATGAATATGGTTATGTAAGAGTATTCCAGGGAGGAATATCTCATGATTTGGTATTGGATTGGTGAAGTATGAAGGTGGGCAAGGCTTAGCTAGCGTTTATCCTGGTATTCCGTGATTACTCATTCTCACGTAGAGAGGAGTAAGTCATGTGAGGGAATGGCAGGAGGTCCTAGTCCATAAGGTTAACTTGGACAGAAGAGATTAACCTCGGGTGGCAGCTGTTGAGGGTATCCCAATTACTACATCACCCGGGTGCACGAACGTCATAGCTACACAGAATTCATACAGTCCGGACAGTCAGAGTAAAGTGGTCGGTCATTGCATGCTTTGACGTATGATTTTGGTTGGAAGTATATGATTTGATGATGGCATGATTAATTATTTGATTGTATATCAAATTATGTGAAATACATGTTTGATATAATTAATTAAATTACATAAGCTTACCCTATTTTTTCAAGTCTTGTCTGTAATTATCGTTCGGTCGTTTGTTCCTGTTGCAATGATCATCCTGTGGATGTGAGCAGAAGGAGAAGAGTTGTTGGAAGAGGCTTTGGTAGAAGTGGAACTGAAAGAGGAACCCTAGGAACGTTCGGTCGTTAGGTTAGGTTTTATTTTGTAACACTGCTCGGTGTAAGTTTACTTTAATAACCGGTCGGTTTGGACTTTGGTTGTGATTTTGTAAAGTCTTAAATTCTGTAATATTTTGTAAGGTCGTTCGGCCATAAGCGTATTACTCCCTTTCTGACTGATCTGTAATATTTTTAATATGTGAGTATTCTACGATATGGTTTTATTACTGTATTTGTTGGATGTTACAAAACAAAATAAAACGTTTTTAGTACAATTCTAAATATATGAAAAATTAACTCTAATATAAGAATAGGTTTTGGTTATTTGTAAAACTTGTAAAACCTTGAAAATGACACCTGATAGGGAGGGACAGATGTCTCAACCAAAAGAGATTTAACATTTTTTAGAATTTTCCAAACCATAGCTCATCTCATTTTCTGAGAAATCTACATCTCTCTAAAAACGCAAACCTCTACCTTTTCTCCTTCTTCTCTCTAGAAATTTTTCATCTCCTTTCATCTTTTCGTCAAACAGCCACCGTCTAAACAATTTGGGAGTCAAGATGTTCAATCTCCACCGTTCAAAGTTTGGTTCAGAGTTGGTAAGTCTTGTTTTCTTAGATTATTGTTAGATTCTGTAACTTTTAAACAGATGCAAGCTGATAACAATTGAAAAACTGTTATTTTTATACTTAAAATTGACTTCAATTACAACCTTTATGACCTAGAAATTAGCTTGAACTCATGATTTTGTTGAATTATTGGAAATAACAGAGTTGGACAGGTTTTATGCTTGATTTCCTTGTTTTTACAAGTTTTTAGATGAAATTGACGAAAGAAGTGAAAAGGGATAGAGATGGAATCAAAAAAGGACACAAAGAGTGCAAAAAAGGATAAAACGCAATTACCGCTCAACGCCAGTTACCGCTGAGCGGCACTCTCAAAGACCCGTTGGGACCGCTGAGGGGAGAAATGCCGTTGAGAGGAAGAATGTTATATAAGCTGGCACTAAGCGGCACTTTTCTGGGCTTGGGCCTACTTTTCTGTAATTTTTAGAATATTATATAAGCTTTAGGACATTCTAGGGTTTGTATCTTTGGTTGGGACGAAGCAAAAACACACTCTTTCACCCCTTGGAGGAGGATTTTGGATGCTAAGGCTCCTTTCTCAACTTTCTAGGGTTCTATCCTTCACTTTTCCATTATATTTTATCTAGTTTCACCATGAATATGGTGAACTAAACTTATTTTGTTGTTGGGGAATCAATGTAAATCTTTAGAAACTCTCTTGTATGGAATTTGTTCTTCAAGATCATTTTTATGATACATGCTTTCTTTCATTAATAGTTAGGGTTTTTCCTCTTTGCTCAAAGCATGCATTGTTTAACTCATTCGATGTCATGATTATTGGTTTTGTCGATATGGATACATACGGGGAAATCTAGATATGGGGAATCTCTCCCATCAGAACCTAGACATAGGAGTATGATAGTTGGTTGCCTTTAAGATTTTGTTCACTATAATGCATGATTAATTGCTAGGGAGGCAAGATATTGTAAACTAGTGATTATGATTAGGCTTTCTTCGCGGAGACATCGGGTTTAAAGTAATTTAGAAAGTGACATTCACATTAATGAAAAGACTGATGAATTCCTAAATACAAGAGAGTGGAAAGGATGAAATTGATAAACCCCAACAACATATTCATCTATATATTTCAATTCACGTGTTTTGTTTCTTCTTGCCCATTGATCATCACATGCATACATATTTACTTTTCAGTCTTTTTCATTTGAAACTCAATAATTTGTTCTCAAGTCTTAATTAATCAATAAATTACATAACTGTATAGGTCGTGAGTCTCTTGGGAAATGATACTTGGTCTTACCAGGATTGTTACCTAATACAATTCGGTTACACTTGCCGAGGGGTAAACAAGTTTTTGGCGCCGTTGCTGAGGACTCGTGGTTTAACTAGTCTATTTGTGTGATTTTTGATTATTTTTGACTTGTGAATTTTGTTTTTATTTTTCTGTTTTTATTTTTCTGTTTATTTTTATTTTTCGGTTTTTATTTTCTATCTTCTTATCTTTTCAATTATATCTTTTGATTATTTCTTCTCTTTTCTATCTTTTTGTGCTAACAAAATTATTCTAGGGTTTTGTTTCCTTGTGCATGCAGGGTAATATTCGAACTAGAAGAAAAAAGATTTTTGAACCTCTTCTTGAAGGTCTGGACGAAAGTAGAAGGAGGAGGAAAGTTCAAACTTCAAGAGAACTATTCCCTTCTCCTTAGACACTCTTACAACCTTCACCACCAAGGTCTTACCATAACACTGAAAATATGGCAGAAGAGAATAATGGTAGACAGACTCTTGCACATTACACCACTTTTGTTGGCCCTCAACATTTTAACAGTATAGCAAGGCCGAGGGTTAATGCTGCAAACATGGAGGTGAAACCAGCATTGATACAATTGGTGAAAAGCAATCAGTTTAATGGGCTATCACTTGAAAGCCCATATGAATATCTCACTACCTTCAATGAAATTTGTAACACCAAGATAAATGGAGTGCCGGATGAAGCAATCAAGCTTAGCTTGTTTCCTTTCTCATTGGGAGGAAATGCTAAGTTGTGGTTAAATTCTTTTCTAGAAGGTAGTTTTACAAAATGGGAAGTTATGGTTGCAAAGTTTTTGAACAAATACTTCTCACAATCTAAAGTCAACAAAGGGAAGGAAGAGATCTGTTCTTTCAGACAAGGAATGGAGTAGACATTAGGTCAAGCATGAGACAGGTACAAAAGCTTTTTGAGAAAGACTCCCATGCACGGTTTTGATGAAGTAGTAATAGTTCTACTTTTCCTTGGAGGTCTTGGTTCACAAACCAAGTTGATGTTAGATGCCTTAGCTGGAGGTAATATTAAATGTAAGACTCAAGAGGAAGCAATAGAATTGATAGAGAACATGGCTCCTAATGACAATGAAATGCATAGTGAAAGAGGAGCCTTTGTTCAACCGAAAGAGGATCTACAATTGCAGTCAAATGATGCCTTGCTTGCTCAAAATAAGATTATAACTCAATAGTTAGAGAATCTAACAAAGACACTTGCTCAATTGCCAAAGGAATTAAAAATTGTTGCTCAAGTTCAACAACAGATGTGTGAACTATGTGGTGGTAACCATATTAATGGTCAATGTGCTTTTGTAGTGGAGTCCCTAGAAGATGTAAATTTCATGAACAATCAATTTCCATACCACCAAGGTAATTTCAACCAAGGATGGAAACCTCACCCAAGCATGAGCCAAAGTCAGGGACAATCTGGACAAGTTGGTCAATTAGGACAATTTAATAGGCCACAACAACAACCATCATTATGGCAACAGATGTCTACACTCACTGAAAAACATACAAAGTTGGAAGAAACTCTTAACCAGTTTATGCAAGTAACCATCTCAAATCATAATAGCACTCAAGCAACCCTTAGAAGTATGGAGATGCAAATCGGACAGTTAACTACGAAGTTGGAAGAAAGGCCTGATCAGAGTTTTGGAGCTAATACTGAGGTTAACCCTAAAGAAGAGTGTAGAGTTCTAGTGAGTGTAGATGTTGAAAGAGTTGAGTTAAAGAGAAAAGAAGAGAAAGAAAAGAGAATAGAGGAAAAAGAAAAGAGAGAAGAGAGTAAAGAAAAAGAAGAGAGAGAAGAAATAAAAATTGAAGATATTCTTCCTTTTCCAATAGATTATGAGAGATTAGAGAAAGATAGACAATTTGGGCATTTTATTGAAATATTCAAACAATTGGAGGGTGATTTACCTTTGAAGGAGATATTGCAACAAATTTCAAATTATACAAAAGCCATGGAACAAGTCTCCACAAAGAAAAGACATAGAGAAGAGGAGACAAATAATTACAAAGCGGTCAAGAAGAAGCTACTCCCTCCAAAAGAGAAAGATCCAGGAAGTCATGTGTCATAGAAAAGAAAAAGGTAAATAAAGCCCTACTTGATTTATGGTCAAGCGTTAATTTAATACCTTATTCTTTACTTGAACAAATGGGTGATCTTAAAGTCAAGCCTATAAAGATGAATTTGTTAATGTTTGATGTCTCTTTAAATAATTTGTATTTTATATTAGAGGATTTTATGGTTTGTGTTGGAGTACTAAAATTCTTGGTGGACTTTGTGGTGATGGAGATGAAGGATGAAAGGGTTCCTATTATTCTTGGAAGGCCGTTTATGAAAACGGCTAAAGTCATCATTGATGTAGATGAAGGAATAGTGGTGTTCCAAGACCGAGGACAAAATGAGGTTATTGATGTCTTTAAAGAGGAACAGCAAACAGAGACTAGTTATAAAGCTACATGTCAAGATGTACCCATGACTAGTTCTACAAATTCAAAGCCAAGCTTCAAAGGTAAAAATTGTTTTTTGTTTCAGGATAAGGAAGAAGAACAAGATAGCAAAGGAAGGACGGTTCATGATGATTCAATGCAAGCACAACCCAAACCTGGTAAACATGTGAGATTCAAAAACAGGTTGTGGGTTGTAAAAGAATACAAGGAAGATGGAATGATAGAAATTGAGTCTCCACATTCAAGAAGAATCAAAGAGGTGGACCGTAAGCAGCTAATGAGTTGGTGTGATGATAGAAAGATAGACACCAACATTGAAGATGGAATGTGAGCTTTACTGGGTCAAGCTAGTGATGTTAAAAGAGTGCTTTTCTGGGAGGCACCCCAGTAATTTAAGAACATTATTTTATTGATTGTAATTTTTTTAAAAAACTTTGGATATTACTTTTATGTTGAAACCTTTTGGGTTAGCATCTACTGATGGATGTTAGGTGGTTAAGTATCTACTGAAGGATACTAGGTTTATTAACAGGTTCGTTACACCTACTGATGGGTGTTGGTAAGGTAAAATTGCACCTACTGATGGGTGTTGGTGGATTTTGGGTCAGGCTTGTGACGTTAAACAAGCGCTACCTAGGTGGCAACCCAGTTGAATTACTTTGTCTTTCTTATTTATTTTGATTTTGCTTTAGTTGCATGGTAGGGACTGAATGTATGAGTTATCTGAGAACTTAAATGCATAGAGTGAGTGAGAGGCATGAGTGGAAGGCACCTAGGGTAAGCTAGGAAGAAAGAAAGCATTTCACGCAAGTGCCGCTCAGCGACCCTTAGCGGGACCCAAGCCCATTAGGGTATTTTTATACCTTAGGGTGCGATTTTAGTCTCATTTTCATATTTCTTTCCTCTCACACACTTCTAAACACTTTTCTAAGAGTTCTCTACATCTTTCCCTTCATTCCCCTTTATAAAATCTCTTTTCTACTAACTTTCTTACTAGTTTTCCATCTAAGTTTGGGGTTTGGAGAGAGCATTGTTGTTGGGGCTGAGTTCTTCACTTTCTTAGAGCATTTTCTACTCATTTAGCATCTCCACCCAAGTAAGTCAAGCATTTTTCATTCTAGGGTTCTTGAAAGCATGAATTGGTATATGGATGTTCAAAGCATGATTCTTTAGAGATTTTGAGTTTTATGCATGATTTGATGAATTAATTGATGATTGAATTGATTGAAATGCTTGATTTTGGTCTGGAAGTATGAAAATTGCATGTGGGTGGAGTTAGGATGTGTAAAAATAAAATTTTTTAAAATCTGCAAAATTGCCACTCAGCGGAAATTTCCCCTGAGCGCGATTCTGCCAAACTTGGTTTTTGGCTTCTTTTTCTTGTTGGCTTAGTGCACTGGTTGCGCTAAGGGTTCTTTTGACCCTCAATGGTGGTTTAGCATGGATTTGGGGTGTTGTTTATGGTTTACTAATGATTAACAACATGTTTTATGGTTTTGTAATTTGTGTTTGATGTAGGGATGGCATCCTCTTCAGGCAAAAGATTGAAAACCACAGCCTCCAAGAGGAAAGACAAGGAACCTGAACAACCTCATTCTAGTAGGTTCCTATCTCGCAAACATGAGAAGCATTTTAAGATTTCTTAAGATAGGAGACTCAGTCTGGATTGTTCATGATGGAGAGGAAAGTTGGAATGATACCTAACTTTGCTCCTCAGTTTGGAGAGCAAGTGATGGCAAGAAATTGGAGGAGATTGGCCACATACCCTACACCAGCCAATATAGTAGTGGTAAAGGAATTTTACACCAACACAAGGAGGTTGGGTGATTATCCGGCTGAGGATTACCTAAGTTATGTTAGAGGCCACGCTATTAGGTATGATCCTAACTCTATCAACAGTTTTTTGGGTACTAAATGGGTTGGAGAGTAGTGCCAGTTTGCTCTCTGTATGGAGGAAGGCACTGATTTTAATGATATGGAGAGTGTTCTATGTGTACCTGGAGGATGTTTCTAGAGGAACAGAAATGGTGCAGTAGTGAATATCAAGAGGACTGATTTGACTCCTCTTGCTAAGTATTTGATGGCATTCTCCCATGCCAACATTAGCCGTGTTCTCATGTTTCAGACATCACTCTCAGCAGGGCACTTCTCCTCTACCGTGTGCTCAGAAATATGAGCATTAACATTGGCCAAGTGATTGCCAATGAAATACAAATGTGTGCCAACACGATGAACAACAAGGCACCTTTAGGGCATCCTTCCTTAATTACACACCTGTGCAAGATGTCTGGGGTGGATACTTCTTCTCCACCATTGGAGAGACTAAGAAAATCCATTGATGAGGCCTATTATAGGCAATATCATGGAGGAGAGGAGGCAGCTCAACCAGTCCCACTACAACGTCCTCGTAGAGAAAGAACACTAGCATAGAGTCAGGCATCTGCAGAGACTTATGAGATAGAGCCATTCCAGATGAGAGACATGTACATGTCTCTTATAGGTGCACAAATGCAATCCATCCACAGAGGATAGGTGGGAACTGCTGAGATGATTATTGGGTTATATGATACACCCCGAGCACATAGGTGGACTATGGATGAGTTCCATAGTGTGGTGGATTGGCCAGAGGAGCAAATCCAAGGCAATAGAGCTGGAGCATCTGAAGCTTCAGCTATGGAGGAAGATGAAGATGATGATGATGATGACGCATTTGATGATGCTGAAGATAATGAAGAGGAGGAAGATACAGATGACAACACAGGCTGATGAGGAGCTGAGATANGTTCAATAACAGATGTGTGAACTATGTCGTGGTGACCATATTAATGGTCAATGTGCTTTTCAAGTGGAGGCCCTAGAAGATGTAAATTTCATGAACAATCAATTTCCATACCGCCAAGGTAATTTCAACCAAGGATGGAAACCTCATCCAAGCATGAGCGAAAGTCAGGGACAATCTGGACAAGCTGGGCAATCAGGACAATTTAATAAGCCACAACAACAACCATCATTATGGCAACAAATGTCTACACTCATTGAAAAACATACAAAGTTGGAAGAAACTCTTAACCAGTTTATGCAGGTAACCATCTCCAATCATAAGAGCACTCAAGGAACCCTTAGAAGTATGGAGATGCAAATCAGATAATTAACTAAGAAGTTGGAAGAAAGGCCTGATAAGAGTTTTGGGGCTAAGAGGTTAACCCTAAAGAAGAGTGTAGAGTTCTAGTGAGTGTAGATGTTGAAAGAGTTGAGTTAGAGAGAAAAGAAGAGAAAGAAAAGAGAGTAGAGGAAAAAGAAAATAGAGTAGAGAGAAAAGAAAAAGAAGAGAGAGAAGAGATAAAAAATTGAAGATATTCTTCATTTTTCAACAAATTATGAGAGATTAGAGAAAGAGAGACAACTTGGGTATTTTACTGAAATATTCAAACAATTGGAGGGTGATTTACCTTTGAAGGAGATATTGCAAGAAATTTCAAATTATACAAAACCCATGGAACAAGTCTCCACAAAGAAAAGACATAGAGAAGAGGAGACAAATAATTACGAAGCGGTCAAGAAGAAACTACTCCCTCCAAAAGAGAAAGATCCAGGAAGTTTCACCATTCCATGTGTCATAGAAAAGAAAAAGGTAAATAAAGCCCTACTTGATTTAGGGTCAAGCGTTAATTTAATGCCTTATTCTTTACTTGAACAAATGGGTGATCTTAAAGGCAAGCCTATAAAGATGAATTTGTTAATGGCGGATGGCTCTTCAAAGAATTTGTATGGTATAATAGAGGATGTTATGGTTTGTGTTGGAGAACTAAAATTCATGGTGGACTTTGTGGTGATGGAGATGAAGGATGAAATGGTTCCTATTATTCTTGGAAGGCCATTTATGAAAACGCTAAAGTCATCATTGATGTAGATGAAGGAATAGTGGTGTTTCAGGACCGAGGAAAAAATGAGGTTATTGATGTCTTCAAAGAGGAACAACAGACAGAGACTAGTTATAAAGCTACATGTCAAGATGTACCCATGACTAGTTCTACAAATTCAAAGCCAAGCTTCAAAGGTAAAAATTGTTTTTTGTTTCAGGATAAGGAAGAAGAACAAGATAGCAAAGGAAGGACGGTTCATGATGATTCAATGCAAGGACAACCCAAACCTGGTAAACATGTGAGATTCAAAAACAGGTTGTGGGTTGTAAAAGAATACAAGGAAGATGGAATGATAGAAATTGAGTCTCCACATTCAAGAAGAATCAAAGAGGTGGACCGTAAGCAGCTAATGAGTTGGTGTGATGATAGAAAGATAGACACCAACATTGAAGATGGAATGTGAGCTTTACTGGGTCAAGCTAGTGATGTTAAAAGAGTGCTTTTCTGGGAGGCACCCCAGTAATTTAAGAACATTATTTTATTGATTGTAATTTTTTTAAAAAACTTTGGATATTACTTTTATGTTGAAACCTTTTGGGTTAGCATCTACTGATGGATGTTAGGTGGTTAAGTATCTACTGAAGGATACTAGGTTTATTAACAGGTTCGTTACACCTACTGATGGGTGTTGGTAAGGTAAAATTGCACCTACTGATGGGTGTTGGTGGATTTTGGGTCAGGCTTGTGACGTTAAACAAGCGCTACCTAGGTGGCAACCCAGTTGAATTACTTTGTCTTTCTTATTTATTTTGATTTTGCTTTAGTTGCATGGTAGGGACTGAATGTATGAGTTATCTGAGAACTTAAATGCATAGAGTGAGTGAGAGGCATGAGTGGAAGGCACCTAGGGTAAGCTAGGAAGAAAGAAAGCATTTCACGCAAGTGCCGCTCAGCGACCCTTAGCGGGACCCAAGCCCATTAGGGTATTTTTATACCTTAGGGTGCGATTTTAGTCTCATTTTCATATTTCTTTCCTCTCACACACTTCTAAACACTTTTCTAAGAGTTCTCTACATCTTTCCCTTCATTCCCCTTTACAAAATCTCTTTTCCACTAACTTTCTTACTAGTTTTCCATCTAAGTTTGGGGTTTGGAGAGAGCATTGTTGTTGGGGCTGAGTTCTTCACTTTCTTAGAGCATTTTCTACTCATTTAGCATCTCCACCCAAGTAAGTCAAGCATTTTTCATTCTAGGGTTCTTGAAAGCATGAATTGGTATATGGATGTTCAAAGCATGATTCTTTAGAGATTTTGAGTTTTATGCATGATTTGATGAATTAATTGATGATTGAATTGATTGAAATGCTTGATTTTGGTCTGGAAGTATGAAAATTGCATGTGGGTGGAGTTAGGATGTGTAAAAATAAAATTTTTTAAAATCTGCAAAATTGCCACTCAGCGGAAATTTCCCCTGAGCGCGATTCTGCCAAACTTGGTTTTTGGCTTCTTTTTCTTGTTGGCTTAGTGCACTGGTTGCGCTAAGGGTTCTTTTGACCCTCAATGGTGGTTTAGCATGGATTTGGGGTGTTGTTTATGGTTTACTAATGATTAACAACATGTTTTATGGTTTTGTAATTTGTGTTTGATGTAGGGATGGCATCCTCTTCAGGCAAAAGATTGAAAACCACAGCCTCCAAGAGGAAAGACAAGGAACCTGAACAACCTCATTCTAGTAGGTTCCTATCTCGCAAACATGAGAAGCATTTTAAGATTTCTTAAGATAGGAGACTCAGTCTGGATTGTTCATGATGGAGAGGAAAGTTGGAATGATACCTAACTTTGCTCCTCAGTTTGGAGAGCAAGTGATGGCAAGAAATTGGAGGAGATTGGCCACATACCCTACACCAGCCAATATAGTAGTGGTAAAGGAATTTTACACCAACACAAGGAGGTTGGGTGATTATCCGGCTGAGGATTACCTAAGTTATGTTAGAGGCCACGCTATTAGGTATGATCCTAACTCTATCAACAGTTTTTTGGGTACTAAATGGGTTGGAGAGTAGTGCCAGTTTGCTCTCTGTATGGAGGAAGGCACTGATTTTAATGATATGGAGAGTGTTCTATGTGTACCTGGAGGATGTTTCTAGAGGAACAGAAATGGTGCAGTAGTGAATATCAAGAGGACTGATTTGACTCCTCTTGCTAAGTATTTGATGGCATTCTCCCATGCCAACATTAGCCGTGTTCTCATGTTTCAGACATCACTCTCAGCAGGGCACTTCTCCTCTACCGTGTGCTCAGAAATATGAGCATTAACATTGGCCAAGTGATTGCCAATGAAATACAAATGTGTGCCAACACGATGAACAACAAGGCACCTTTAGGGCATCCTTCCTTAATTACACACCTGTGCAAGATGTCTGGGGTGGATACTTCTTCTCCACCATTGGAGAGACTAAGAAAATCCATTGATGAGGCCTATTATAGGCAATATCATGGAGGAGAGGAGGCAGCTCAACCAGTCCCACTACAACGTCCTCGTAGAGAAAGAACACTAGCATAGAGTCAGGCATCTGCAGAGACTTATGAGATAGAGCCATTCCAGATGAGAGACATGTACATGTCTCTTATAGGTGCACAAATGCAATCCATCCACAGAGGATAGGTGGGAACTGCTGAGATGATTATTGGGTTATATGATACACCCCGAGCACATAGGTGGACTATGGATGAGTTCCATAGTGTGGTGGATTGGCCAGAGGAGCAAATCCAAGGCAATAGAGCTGGAGCATCTGAAGCTTCAGCTATGGAGGAAGATGAAGATGATGATGATGATGACGCATTTGATGATGCTGAAGATAATGAAGAGGAGGAAGATACAGATGACAACACAGGCTGATGAGGAGCTGAGATATCATCTACTGATGGATGCTATCAACACTAGAGCAGGATCTTTTCTATCTTTGGTTTTGTAATATTGAACTTATTTGCTTATGTTTTTAGAATAGGATTGATATAATCAATTTGAAACTTGTTTGTTATGATGGTTTGCTTATGACTTATTGCATGATGAGTATTGCTTGATGATGTTTGGATCTTGGTTGATGATTGAGAATGTGCACATTATATGCTTATACAGGTGGTTCACAAGCCTTGTGAACAAATGCATGATGTTATGATTGTGATTATGATGCTAAGCAGGATGTGTATGTGGAATGTGAATGAGCTTATATGTGAGATTTTTATCTCTAGAGTTGTTGTTGAATGTTATTACTCTAAAAGCATGAATGACTTTGCCCAGGTTTTCTATGATTGAATCACTTGCTTGTTTGCATCATATGATCAAGGCCATTTTTTGGTAACCCTTTTGTTAGACAGATGCATGAATTTAGCCCACTAAGAGAAAGCACTAAGTGTGCTATCCTTTGAACCCTTAGCCTTGAACATGATTTGAAGACCCTTTTTGAAAAGATTTACCTTGAGTTAAGTTGAAAATATTTTGTGGTATTGATAAATGTTCAAGTTTGGGGTTGTTGAAAAATAGAAAGGGAAAATAAAAAGCATTGAGCCAAAAGTTAAGCATGTTAAAAATAGAAGAAAAAGAAAAGAAAAGCTCAATGCAAAAGAAAGTTGAGAATAATTAAGAATGGTTATGTTTAGATGATTCTCTTAACTCAAGGGTTTTGTGATCCAGAAAAACCAATTATTATTGTTAGCTCAGCCACATTATAAGCCATTGAAAAGTCCTTGTGATGATGCTTGCTTGTAAGTGTTTTTTATTATGGTTAAATAAAAGGCAAAGTTGATTCATGTGACATTGTGATAGTAAAGTGAATGAGTGAATACCTCCTATACACTTGTGTGTTTGAGTGAAACACTTTATCTAGTGAGGATAGATTCCATGAACACATAAGAACATCTTTGCTTATTTGATTGAGTGAACACATAGCATTTGTTGAATATTATGTGATTGAGTGAACACTAAAAGCATGTGCACATCTTGATTATAGTCTTATTGATGAGCTAAATTGAGTATTTACTTATCAAATTTTTGAATGTGGTGAACTATTGAATGGATTGGTAGAAGATTGAGCCACATCTTATTTGCTTGAGGACAAGCAAAGTTCTAAGTTTGGGGTTGTGATAACAGTTGAAAAACTGTTATTTTTATACTTAGAATTGACTTCAATTACAACCTTTATAACTTAGAAATTAGCTTGAACTCATGATTTTGTTGAATTGTTGGAAATAACAGAGTTGGACAGGTTTTATGCTTGATTTCCTTGTTTTTCAGGTTTTTAGATGAAATTGATGAAAGAAGTGAAAAGGGATAGAGATGGAATCAGAGAAGGACACAAAAAATGCAAAAGAGAAGAAAACGCAAGTACCGTTCAGCGCCAATTACCGCTGAGCGGCACTCTCAAAGACCCATTGGCACCGCTGAGGGGAGAAATGCCGCTGAGGGGAAGAATGGAGCACGCGCTACTACCGCTGAGCAGTATTTACCATTGAGCGGCACTTTTCTAAGCTTGGGCCTACTTTTCTGTAATTTTTAGAATATTATATAAGCTTTAGGACATTCTAGGGTTTATATCTTTGGCTGGGACGAAGCAAAAACACACTCTTTCACCCCTTGGAGGAGGATTTTGGATGCTAAGGCTCCTTTCTCAACTTTCTAGGGTTCTATCCTTCACTTTTCCATTATATTTCATCTAGTTTTACCATGAATATGGTGAACTAAACTTATGTTTCCTTTCTGAAACATATTCATCCATATATTTCAATTCACGTGTTTTGTTTCTTCTTGCCCATTGATCATCACATGCATACATATTTACTTTTCAGTCTTTTGCATTTGAAACTTACAACAATTTGTTCTCAAGTCTTAATTAATCAATAAATTACATAACTGTCTAGGCCATGAGTCTCTTAGGAAACGATACTTAGTCTTACTAGGATTATTACTTGATACGATTCGGTTACACTTGTCGAGGGGTAAACACAAGCCAAGTTTTTGGTTGCATGTGTTCATCAGTGTTCTTTTCGCAATTCTGATCACATTTCTGGTCCTTTGGTTGAACTCTTCTCATCAATCGGTGAGCTTTAGGTGTTAATAGAATTTTTTAAATTGGGCACAAATTTTTGGAGGATAGAAGTTGTTCGGTCTGTTCGAGGTAAGGGAAGCTAGTAATTTAATTAACGTTTTCTGTATTGGAATTGGTTGTTTAAATGTATGAATGTATGATTGAAAGATTGGGTTGTTGATTTGTATGTATGACCGAAACCTGTAACACGTGAACTGTTTGGTTTCTGTTGAAATATTGTTCGGTTTGTGCTTGGTTGGAGAAAGTGAATGAGTGGAATTGAGAAGTTGAACCTAAAAATGAAATTTGGTAATGAATTATGTATGAGCATGTTTAGTTAGATTGGTTAGAGTCTTTAAGTTCTTCGGTAGGGTATGGGAAGTGAGAAGTCTGACTTTGGGTTCGGTCTAGTAAATACAGTTCGGTTATAGTCTTTGAATAATAATAAAATGTTCTGTCTCACAATAAGTATTTGGTTCAACTAAAGTGTTTAGCCTGGTTATAACGTTCTGCCTAAGTCCTAAGTGTTCGGCCTAAGCCTATAGTGATTTGTCTAAGATAACAGTGTTTGGTATGGTCTACTAGTGGTTGGCATTAATCAATAAGTGTTCGGTCTAATTCAGTAGTACTCAGATCAAGCTAATAGTGTTCGGCTCATGCTTGAGTTTCACTCTTTACATGACCGTTCAGTCATGTTCACCATAGGGAAACAATATCCCGTTCGGTCAGGTTCACCATAGGGAAACCATATCCTGTACGGTCAGGTTCGCAGATAGGAGGTGTTTTACCGTCAGGTTTTGTTCATAATAAGTGTTGATATTTTCCAAGTCAGTTATGCTCCATGATGATGTTGTTTTAATGTTCGGTTTGAAGTTATTTAAAGGTGTTATGGATGAGGAAAGATGTTGTTAATGAGGTATGATATTTAAAATGTGATATGAATGGAATAGTATGAATATGAAGAAGTATGATGTGATTTGTATTATATGGATATGAACGAGTGTTCCAAGGAGGAATATCTCAGAAATGGTTATTGAATTATAAAGTATGAATATGGTCAGACTAAGCTGTCGTTCATCCTGACATTCTAATGGTCACCGAGTCTCAAGTAGAGAATGGTGGCGCATATGGTGAGAATAGCAGGAGGTCTGGTTGCGTATAGCTTGGGGTTCCAACTATCAGACTAAACTCATGTGTAGACTTGGGTTTCCAGCTACAGTGAGGGATGAAAGGCTAACCTCGTGTGGCGGCTTGGGTTTCCAGCTATGGTAATT
>NW_025907631.1:0-15939 GCF_018835915.1 Vigna umbellata | reverse complement strand
AATTTTAATGGTTTATATACCGTCTACATAAACAAACAATTTTAGAATATGTTGAAAGAAATTTTATAATTCTTTGTTTAAATTAAAAGATGGATTTTAAAGACTGTAAAATAATGAACTTGAAAAAAAAAGTGAAAAGTAAATTGGTTTGAATTAAGATATGGAGAAGGAAAGTGAAAAGAAAGACATAAAGAAAAGATGTAAACTATTTAATCGATGTAATAGATAGAAAATATTTTAATTGATGATATTGTAATATTACTTTTTTTTTTGTCTTTGGTTAAAATTATTTTAGAATAAAATTTATTAATTTAAAATAAAACATTAGTTATTATTTAAAATAAAAATATAATTGTTATAATTAATTTAAAATAAGAGTGTAATATTATTACTTATTTATTATTTTTGTTGCGATGGAGAAACTCTCAACACATTTATTCTTCTTTTTTTTATTTACTTATTCACATTTACTTCTCGTTGGCTTACTTTTATCTCATCATATCAGATAATACCTACAAAATGGACTTTGACGCTCAAGTAAGTTTTTGAATGATATAAGCCTAGAACATGCAATAAATTATCTTACCTACTTTATTGATAACACTCCTATTTATAGTTGTTCTAATGGACCATGCCTCACTTTGGGGTTTTGGTGAGGCGTAATTCCCCTTAACCCTTTTTATCATAAATATAATGAGTTAATTAAAGTAAATCATTCTTATTTAATGCTTGCTCCATGAGTAATAACCTTTGTTTGATTCTCCATTAGTCCTCTATCTTGGATGTTAACATTTAGCGACATGGTTCAACCTGTTTCTTGGTTTTACCTTTATGGCTCTTTTAGTAATCGGTTATATAGTCTTTTGTTTAATGTCATAGTCTTGTGTCAGTACCAAATGTATGTATTGCCCATATAGTATATTGCCCCCTCCCCTTGAGCCCACAAAGACGTAACGAAATGTGTCTTTGAAGGGACATAATGCTCTAGAGAATGTGCTTTGTATGTCATTTTTTTGGCCTTTAAATGGTTGTGGATCCAACAACTAAGATTAGCATATGTTGGGTTCTCACGCACGTTGAATACCTATAAATAGCGAAGGCATTTGAAGAAGAATTTTGTTATTCTACAATGTTGTCTGATAGCTTGTTTTTTATCAACCAAGAGCACAAATCATTTTTTGAGTTGATGATGTCTTCTAGCTTTAGTTATGCCATCTAAGGAGTTTTTAGGTCACTAAGACAAGGGTTATCCTGACGAAGAAATTGTAATGGTGTTGGGTTCAACCAGACTATGAGAGATTCATACTCGACCTGGTTGTTGGATAATTTAAAATTCAAATGTAGGGGTTGTTTTATCTTTCTGCCTCTAGGCCTTTCGACTCGACTTTGATCAAGACTGAAGGTGTTGTTTTAAATAGTTAATTAAAGTTTGGTAATCAGGCTAACCCACTTTGTCCCTGACCCTATGATGTGAATCCAACCAATGATGGGAATGTGCCACTTTGCTACAATTTTTAAGTAATTAATTTGTTTAATTAATGGCCAAATCCTTTGTAAAATTGGATGACCAAATTATGTGTTAGAATAATTAATTAATGAGTTTTATTTTGTTTTTATTTCTAGTTTTAATAAGGGGCCAATTGGAAACTTAGTCATCAGTCTTTGGGAGACTAAAAGGATGCATAGCCGAATGCTTTTATTTGACTTTTTTGTTACCACAATTTTTAGTTACAAACAACCATCAACTTAGTAGGATCATTATTAGCTTAGTGGAATTATTATTAGCTTAGTGGATCATTATTAGCTTAGTGGATCATTCTTAGCTTAAGTAAAACATAATTAATGTTTTTATTATTATTTTGATAAACAACCATCAACTTAGTGGGATCATTATTAGCTTAGTGGAATTATTATTAGCTTAATGGATCATTATTAGCTTAATGGAATTATTATTAGCTTAGTGGATCATTATTAGCTTAGTGGATCATTATTAGCTTAGTGGGATAATTCTTAGCTTAATTAAAACATAATTAATGTTTTTTTTTTATTTTGATGGTTTAAACTTCTATACAAGTTGATACCATTGTGATCAAATAAATATAAATTGAGTTTTATTCAAAAATATTAGTTTTATCTCTTTTATCTTAGTGAAAGTAATACTCCTAAGTTCTTGAGTGATTCAAGAACCCTTTGTATAAAAGGATTTTCCTATCCTTTGTGTGTTGTCTCCCTTAGAAAGAGTGATTCGTTCCTTCCACCTTTCATATTCACCTCTTGCCTTTTTCTTCACCAGAATTTTGAAAACTAATTCTGCCCACATTTCTTGCCTACTAACATTCCAACCTAGATAGATTCGTAAAAAAAAGAATCCACCCCTTTGGATTCTCATCATATGGTATTAGAGCTTCAACTCTAGGTTTGGAATGACGATGGAAACTTTCTATACAAGGTGTTTAATCAAAGGCTACACGTGTTTAGTTGCATATGATTATGAAAGTGGCAACAATGTTATGAGCAAAAGATTGGTGGAGAAACTCCACTTACTAATAAACTCTCATTTGAATCAAGCATGGATCAAATTCACTACAGGATAGTGTGTGTAAGAAGTCTTATGTGATATCGCTCCAATGGACTCTTATCCTCTTCTTTTAGGATGATCATGGCTTCGTTTTAAAACATTCAATCTGAAGTGTCAAGAAACACTAGAAGGGGGGTTTGAATAATGTTCCCATAAATCCTTTCTGAAACTGATGTTTGACCAAGGTGGATGGAGATTAGATGATCACCATGATCAACTTGGTTATTATGCTATAAACATTGTCCTGATAGGTGTGTTTATGATCTTAATATTTATTCTGTCTCCATAGCGTTTAGGAGAGGTGACTCTTAAAGAAGGAGGTGTGTGTTAATAGGTGTGCATGTCAAGGTATTGCTTACAACATAATATAAACACTTGTAAATCTAAAACATAACTCAGACATTTTGTACTGGTTCACTCAACTAAGCTACATCCAGTTATCCTCTAAGATAACTTAAAGGGTTTCACTAGATTTTAAATGAAGTACATGTGAGTATTCTTACCATTCCTGGTTAAACTAGTCAACCTCAGTAAATTTCATTACTGTGATTAGTACCAAGTATCACCCACTCTTGGTTGCGTAATATTATTCACCACTCCTAGTTATTAAGACAAAATCGTCAATAGGACTTATATGTTTAAAGGCTCTCATGTTTTGAAGTTTAATCAAATAACGTTAAACGACATAATAATATGAAAATGCTAGAAGAATAGGATAGGTAGAAACATAATTGTTAGGATTAAAATCCCTACTTGACGAGCAACATAGGAAAGCCTTAGAAAAACACTTAGGAAACACAAAGCAGTTAAGTTAAAACATCCAGAGGCTAAACGAGTCACAAGTCAAAACGTCTATGAGAATTGTGCTAAACACGTAAGCAATATTGTACCAAAATGATAAACAGTTAAATTCTCATAAAGATAAGGACGTTGAAATATCAAGACAATGTTTTTTGCAAAACTCTCAAGTGTCCAATCAATATTTCCTAAACCTAAAAAAGACAGAACCTGCTAAACGCTCTTGCTCTAAAAATGCAATATCACAAAAAACGTTTACAACAGAATAAATGATACCACGAGCTACACCCTTTACTTCGTCAAACGATGAATTTCTCACTCAACGCTTGGTATCTTATAAGAAAAACTAATTGATAAACGCTACCTCAACGATAGAAAATATAAAAAATACTTTGTTGTTCTGACAAGCATTAAATGTCATTAAATGTTCAACATTCAAGAATAACTAAAATGATAAAAGATAAGACATATCTATTACATGCAAAATCTACTCTATTCTATGCAGATGACCTATTACATGCATCCACTTGCTCTATTCAAAGTATATTAGAAGTGGGCATTAAAGACAGAGAAGACATTCACGAAATGTTCACCTCATAAGAAGTCGTGCCCATAAGTGGTGAAGAATATTGCACAACCACAAGTGGGTGAAACTCCACTAGGCAGCTAATACGTTGTCGTTGAAGCTATCAAATTAATACTACTTTACAAGACAACTTTAACATTGCCAAGTTAGTTGTCAAGAAAATAGATAGGGTTAAAGTAACCATGAGTCGTTTCCCAACGAATACAGAATTGTTTTTCAATACTTGACTCTTATGTAGACTCTTAAAAGGTTAGTAAATGCTATGCAATGCTTAAAAATAAGAGTGAAAACCTATCCTAATGAATTTGATGTTGAAGAATGTTGTGAGTTTAATTAAAGAACAAATGAGAAACTTTGAAGAAATTATAATGAAATAGGCTAATTCCACTGCTTTTCCAAGATAAATTGATCATCGATTATCCATAGATTATTGTTCAATTGATTATTGTTTGGGTTTCGAATTAATTAAAATACATTCTTAATTAATTTGAGGGCAATCATACAATTAACCAAAGTAAATTCTCAATCAAATGAAAGACCTTTCTAGATTATTCACAATGAATTCAACCAAAGTATATTCTTAATCGAATCCTATTGTGTTTAATCTTATCTATTCTTAAATCTCCTAACCAAATTAAAAGGTAATTAATCAAAGTAGATTCTCAATTAAATAAGTTGAAATTCTTACTATTAATCAAAGTACATTCTCAATTAGTAGCAAAAACACGTTTAATCATATGAAAGTTCCTAAATTTAATCAAAGTAAATTCTCAATCAAACCTAGAAACCCTTGAACTCATATGATTAATATGCATGTAAATTCAAGCACCTTATGATGCAAAAATCATTACTTCTAATCTGATTGAAAGATGAAAGACATAGAAGAAGAATAACTCAAATCAATAATCAAAAGAAACAAATACATTGATTCAACTTAACCTCAGAATCCATAATGAAATTACAGTGGAATAGCCCTAGAAGCTTAGCCCTTTATGAATGAAGTACAATATATGGTAAAATAAAAGTGAGAGGAGTAGTGGATGATTGCTTCCAGTAGAGGAGTCTGAAAGAATGAATGAGTACTTATTTTTGTCTCTTTTGGGTCTCTTTATATAGGGTTTGATTGGACTTGAACTCTGAATATTCTGTTGATAAGATCTTTTATCTTATATATTCCAAATAATTAAAAGATTAAAATAATTATAAAAATATTTAAAAGATCTTTTTTGTTGATATTTCTAGATTTAATTAATTATCTTTAAAATATCAATTGAATTGTCTCCTAAATTTCATTTATGCCCTTCTTAATTTTCCAAAGTTGTAGGAAAACCCAGAAATTTCCTCTATTTACACTTTATCCCTTTCTTTCTTTTTCAAAATTACAATTCAAACTTTAATTTTAGCTACATCAACAATCATTAGACGATTATGGTATCCTTCAAATACACTATCTAGTTGAGTTTAACTCATTGTTGGTTTTCGTTGTCAACCCAGTAACCACCGTTACTGTGACTATGACTGAGTTTCACCTACTCCTAGTTGTGCAGTATTCTTTACTACTCCTGGTATCCCTAGACACTCCCAGTATCCTCTAGATACATTGTCTAGTTGAATTTAACCAATTCCTGATTCTCGTTGTCAAGCTAGTAACCACTATTATTGTGACCATGATTAAGTTTCACCCACTCTTGGTTGTGAAATATTCTTCACCATTCTTGGTATCCTTAGACACTTCCAATATCCTGTAGATACATTGTCTAGTTGAGTTTAACCCACTCTTGGTTGTCGTTGTAAACTTAGTAGCCATTGTTACTGTAACCTTGACTAAGTTTCACCCACTATTGGTATCCCTAGACACTCCCAGTATCCTCTAGATACACTTGTCTAGTTGAGTTTCACCTACTCCTAGTTTCCATTAGACACACTTGTCTGCCTACTGTTTAACTCCACCAAGTTAAACGTCAAAGTTTCACCCACTCTTGGTTTCAACTGACACACTTGTCTAGCTACTGTTTAGCTTCTCAAAGTTAAACGTAAAGTGATTTAATTCTCTTCAAAATTTACAATCAAAATATTGGTTACAAGTCCTTAGACAATAACTCTTTGATCGAGGTCGTTCATGAATCAAATTAATATGCAATTAAAGTGCAGTATACTAGGAGAATGACTCCTAAGTCGTCCCTCAAGGACCAAATGTGGTTCAAGAATTAGGTTGAACACGTGGTGGGAGGTGGTTATGTGGATAGTTTTACTAACTAACAAAGACTCGAATTAAAACAATGATTATGACAGGTTGGTTATTGGATTCCTAGCAATGATTTCAATCCCTGATTAAAAATAATTATACACGCTCTCTTCACCCTAATCCAACACCAATCAACCAGCTAAGCGAAGATTAATTGGGTTTTCATAACCACAAATTAAGCAAACGCGATTGCAACAATTAATCAATTCTGCACACACGAATTACGTAAATAAGCGTATACCTAATTTGAAAAGCCCAAAACAGATTAATACTATGCAAGGTCAGGAGCACAATGACAACAAATTAATCTCATGGAGATAATGCAGTTTGACCAATTACCAACCCAGAACAATTAAATTGCCATTGAATTGAAATTAAAACACCAAAACGAAATTGAATTCATGGTTAAGAAGTGCAAACATAATTGGAATTCCAAACTGAACAGAACCTAGAAAATGAAACTTAACCTAGAAAAACGAATTCAATGTAGCAAAACTGATTCAATCCAGAACTGGAAAACAAAGAACAAGGTGCGATGAATTTATACCTTTTTTTATCCAATGAATCCTAAAAAGACATATTTGTGCAACCTATCATATAATTTATAAAGACTAAGACCAAAATTGTGAATATAACATGTAGACCCAAAGACTCTAAATGGTAAGGGATAAAGAGGTTAATGAGAAAATAAACTAGAATGATGAATTTTACTATGTAAAATAGAATATGACATGCGATTAATAAGATAATACTCACTAAGAATAACATCACTCTAGATTTATTAAAAAACCTCACCATGGATTAAAATTGTGAGTTGTTTCAACAAGATATCTATTATTGTGCTTAACCATCCTATTTTGTTGAGGTGTATCACTACATGAGGTTTAATGAAAAATGTCACGAGAAAACATAAAAGAATGAGAAGGATATTCCAAANATTATTAGCTTAGTGGATCATTATTAGCTTAGTGGGATAATTCTTAGCTTAATTAAAACATAATTAATGTTTTTTTTTTATTTTGATGGTTTAAACTTCTATACAAGTTGATACCATTGTGATCAAATAAATATAAATTGAGTTTTATTCAAAAATATTAGTTTTATCTCTTTTATCTTAGTGAAAGTAATACTCCTAAGTTCTTGAGTGATTCAAGAACCCTTTGTATAAAAGGATTTTCCTATCCTTTGTGTGTTGTCTCCCTTAGAAAGAGTGATTCGTTCCTTCCACCTTTCATATTCACCTCTTGCCTTTTTCTTCACCAGAATTTTGAAAACTAATTCTGCCCACATTTCTTGCCTACTAACATTCCAACCTAGATAGATTCGTAAAAAAAAGAATCCACCCCTTTGGATTCTCATCATATGGTATTAGAGCTTCAACTCTAGGTTTGGAATGACGATGGAAACTTTCTATACAAGGTGTTTAATCAAAGGCTACACGTGTTTAGTTGCATATGATTATGAAAGTGGCAACAATGTTATGAGCAAAAGATTGGTGGAGAAACTCCACTTACTAATAAACTCTCATTTGAATCAAGCATGGATCAAATTCACTACAGGATAGTGTGTGTAAGAAGTCTTATGTGATATCGCTCCAATGGACTCTTATCCTCTTCTTTTAGGATGATCATGGCTTCGTTTTAAAACATTCAATCTGAAGTGTCAAGAAACACTAGAAGGGGGGTTTGAATAATGTTCCCATAAATCCTTTCTGAAACTGATGTTTGACCAAGGTGGATGGAGATTAGATGATCACCATGATCAACTTGGTTATTATGCTATAAACATTGTCCTGATAGGTGTGTTTATGATCTTAATATTTATTCTGTCTCCATAGCGTTTAGGAGAGGTGACTCTTAAAGAAGGAGGTGTGTGTTAATAGGTGTGCATGTCAAGGTATTGCTTACAACATAATATAAACACTTGTAAATCTAAAACATAACTCAGACATTTTGTACTGGTTCACTCAACTAAGCTACATCCAGTTATCCTCTAAGATAACTTAAAGGGTTTCACTAGATTTTAAATGAAGTACATGTGAGTATTCTTACCATTCCTGGTTAAACTAGTCAACCTCAGTAAATTTCATTACTGTGATTAGTACCAAGTATCACCCACTCTTGGTTGCGTAATATTATTCACCACTCCTAGTTATTAAGACAAAATCGTCAATAGGACTTATATGTTTAAAGGCTCTCATGTTTTGAAGTTTAATCAAATAACGTTAAACGACATAATAATATGAAAATGCTAGAAGAATAGGATAGGTAGAAACATAATTGTTAGGATTAAAATCCCTACTTGACGAGCAACATAGGAAAGCCTTAGAAAAACACTTAGGAAACACAAAGCAGTTAAGTTAAAACATCCAGAGGCTAAACGAGTCACAAGTCAAAACGTCTATGAGAATTGTGCTAAACACGTAAGCAATATTGTACCAAAATGATAAACAGTTAAATTCTCATAAAGATAAGGACGTTGAAATATCAAGACAATGTTTTTTGCAAAACTCTCAAGTGTCCAATCAATATTTCCTAAACCTAAAAAAGACAGAACCTGCTAAACGCTCTTGCTCTAAAAATGCAATATCACAAAAAACGTTTACAACAGAATAAATGATACCACGAGCTACACCCTTTACTTCGTCAAACGATGAATTTCTCACTCAACGCTTGGTATCTTATAAGAAAAACTAATTGATAAACGCTACCTCAACGATAGAAAATATAAAAAATACTTTGTTGTTCTGACAAGCATTAAATGTCATTAAATGTTCAACATTCAAGAATAACTAAAATGATAAAAGATAAGACATATCTATTACATGCATAATCTACTCTATTCTATGCAGATGACCTATTACATGCATCCACTTGCTCTATTCAAAGTATATTAGAAGTGGGCATTAAAGACAGAGAAGACATTCACGAAATGTTCACCTCATAAGAAGTCGTGCCCATAAGTGGTGAAGAATATTGCACAACCACAAGTGGGTGAAACTCCACTAGGCAGCTAATACGTTGTCGTTGAAGCTATCAAATTAATACTACTTTACAAGACAACTTTAACATTGCCAAGTTAGTTGTCAAGAAAATAGATAGGGTTAAAGTAACCATGAGTCGTTTCCCAACGAATACAGAATTGTTTTTCAATACTTGACTCTTATGTAGACTCTTAAAAGGTTAGTAAATGCTATGCAATGCTTAAAAATAAGAGTGAAAACCTATCCTAATGAATTTGATGTTGAAGAATGTTGTGAGTTTAATTAAAGAACAAATGAGAAACTTTGAAGAAATTATAATGAAATAGGCTAATTCCACTGCTTTTCCAAGATAAATTGATCATCGATTATCCATAGATTATTGTTCAATTGATTATTGTTTGGGTTTCGAATTAATTAAAATACATTCTTAATTAATTTGAGGGCAATCATACAATTAACCAAAGTAAATTCTCAATCAAATGAAAGACCTTTCTAGATTATTCACAATGAATTCAACCAAAGTATATTCTTAATCGAATCCTATTGTGTTTAATCTTATCTATTCTTAAATCTCCTAACCAAATTAAAAGGTAATTAATCAAAGTAGATTCTCAATTAAATAAGTTGAAATTCTTACTATTAATCAAAGTACATTCTCAATTAGTAGCAAAAACACGTTTAATCATATGAAAGTTCCTAAATTTAATCAAAGTAAATTCTCAATCAAACCTAGAAACCCTTGAACTCATATGATTAATATGCATGTAAATTCAAGCACCTTATGATGCAAAAATCATTACTTCTAATCTGATTGAAAGATGAAAGACATAGAAGAAGAATAACTCAAATCAATAATCAAAAGAAACTAATACATTTATTCAACTTAACCTTAGAATCCATAATGAAATTACATTTGAATAGCCCTAGAAGCTTAGCCCTTTATGAATGAAGTACAATATATGGTAAAATAAAAGTGAGAGGAGTAGTGGATGATTGCTTCCAGTAGAGGAGTCTGAAAGAATGAATGAGTACTTATTTTTGTCTCTTTTGGGTCTCTTTATATAGGGTTTGATTGGACTTGAACTCTGAATATTCTGTTGATAAGATCTTTTATCTTATATATTCCAAATAATTAAAAGATTAAAATAATTATAAAAATATTTAAAAGATCTTTTTTGTTGATATTTCTAGATTTAATTAATTATCTTTAAAATATCAATTGAATTGTCTCCTAAATTTCATTTATGCCCTTCTTAATTTTCCAAAGTTGTAGGAAAACCCAGAAATTTCCTCTATTTACACTTTATCCCTTTCTTTCTTTTTCAAAATTACAATTCAAACTTTAATTTTAGCTACATCAACAATCATTAGACGATTATGGTATCCTTCAAATACACTATCTAGTTGAGTTTAACTCATTGTTGGTTTTCGTTGTCAACCCAGTAACCACCGTTACTGTGACTATGACTGAGTTTCACCTACTCCTAGTTGTGCAGTATTCTTTACTACTCCTGGTATCCCTAGACACTCCCAGTATCCTCTAGATACATTGTCTAGTTGAATTTAACCAATTCCTGATTCTCGTTGTCAAGCTAGTAACCACTATTATTGTGACCATGATTAAGTTTCACCCACTCTTGGTTGTGAAATATTCTTCACCATTCTTGGTATCCTTAGACACTTCCAATATCCTGTAGATACATTGTCTAGTTGAGTTTAACCCACTCTTGGTTGTCGTTGTAAACTTAGTAGCCATTGTTACTGTAACCTTGACTAAGTTTCACCCACTATTGGTATCCCTAGACACTCCCAGTATCCTCTAGATACACTTGTCTAGTTGAGTTTCACCTACTCCTAGTTTCCATTAGACACACTTGTCTGCCTACTGTTTAACTCCACCAAGTTAAACGTCAAAGTTTCACCCACTCTTGGTTTCAACTGACACACTTGTCTAGCTACTGTTTAGCTTCTCAAAGTTAAACGTAAAGTGATTTAATTCTCTTCAAAATTTACAATCAAAATATTGGTTACAAGTCCTTAGACAATAACTCTTTGATCGAGGTCGTTCATGAATCAAATTAATATGCAATTAAAGTGCAGTATACTAGGAGAATGACTCCTAAGTCGTCCCTCAAGGACCAAATGTGGTTTAAGAATTAGGTTGAACACGTGGTGGGAGGTGGTTATGTGGATAGTTTTACTAACTAACAAAGACTCGAATTAAAACAATGATTATGACAGGTTGGTTATTGGATTCCTAGCAATGATTTCAATCCCTGATTAAAAATAATTATACACGCTCTCTTCACCCTAATCCAACACCAATCAACCAGCTAAGCGAAGATTAATTGGGTTTTCATAACCACAAATTAAGCAAACGCGATTGCAACAATTAATCAATTCTGCACACACGAATTACGTAAATAAGCGTATACCTAATTTGAAAAGCCCAAAACAGATTAATACTATGCAAGGTCAGGAGCACAATGACAACAAATTAATCTCATGGAGATAATGCAGTTTGACCAATTACCAACCCAGAACAATTAAATTGCCATTGAATTGAAATTAAAACACCAAAACGAAATTGAATTCATGGTTAAGAAGTGCAAACATAATTGGAATTCCAAACTGAACAGAACCTAGAAAATGAAACTTAACCTAGAAAAACGAATTCAATGTAGCAAAACTGATTCAATCCAGAACTGGAAAACAAAGAACAAGGTGCGATGAATTTATACCTTTTTTTATCCAATGAATCCTAAAAAGACATATTTGTGCAACCTATCATATAATTTATAAAGACTAAGACCAAAATTGTGAATATAACATGTAGACCCAAAGACTCTAAATGGTAAGGGATAAAGAGGTTAATGAGAAAATAAACTAGAATGATGAATTTTACTATGTAAAATAGAATATGACATGCGATTAATAAGATAATACTCACTAAGAATAACATCACTCTAGATTTATTAAAAAACCTCACCATGGATTAAAATTGTGAGTTGTTTCAACAAGATATCTATTATTGTGCTTAACCATCCTATTTTGTTGAGGTGTATCACTACATGAGGTTTAATGAAAAATGTCACGAGAAAACATAAAAGAATGAGAAGGATATTCCAAATAACCTCATGTTAAGCATCATTATGAACTTTGACATTTGAGTTATACTGACACCCTAATTGAAAAGGATACTCACAAGCATTATCACTGCTCAAAGTTTGTACATTATGAGACATAACCCCAAATGAAATCCTAAGTTTGACATAACACGACTTGGTCCCCAAATGTCATAACTAACTAAGACAAAAGAAGACGAAGCACATTATGAGACACTTGAAGGGAAAATTATGACTATGTTTCCTTAATTGCCACAACTTATACAAAAAACTTGATAGGTTAGATAAAAACTTCAAACAAGTTGCTATATTCTGACAAGGTTAGAATGACCTAACTAAGATGAATAAGAGATGAAGATTCCATTATTGAATCAATATATGTAGATGTTCATAGATGATAAAGACCATGAGACTCATATTCAATGCTAATTATTTGTTCCAAACTATGGTCCTGTAAATAGACATAATCTTTGGTAAAGGAGGTAATACAATCAAAAGAATGAGTGAGATGACTAAGGGGTATTAAGTTAAATGAAGATCTAAGGACATAAAGAACATTATCATTGATAGAGAAGGAAGAAGATGAATAATATCAACATCATGTCAAGAAACTCTAGATTTGTTGACCATGATAATAAAAGCTAAGTAACCCAAGATAGGTAGAGAATGGAAAAAAGATTTATTACTTGTAATATTATTTTTGACACCCGAGTCCAAAACCTAATGGACATGAGAGTTAAAGTAAGTACTACCAACAAAAGTTGCATGTGTGAATCAGAAACAATGGATCGAAAGTTATGATGATTTTCATGCCATTTAAATGTAATAAGCTATATCAAAAGATCAAATGACATACAAATAGCAACAAAAAGATACCATAGATACTTAAAAAGAGAAAATAACTATAGGAAGGAGGAAACAACCCTAAAAATAATGAAAAAAAAATTTCTATGAACACCCATCGTTACAAAAGTTATAGATATGGAAAGAATGTGACAAGACAAGTCGAACGATAATAGTATCTGTCAAACAAGTTGTTGGACCATGACCACGACTCACAAGAGAAAGTGACAACAGTGACAAGTACAATTATATAAAAACATTTTATTTATTATAATATAATAATCATAATCATGAATCTTATTTATCAACATCATATATAGATTAAAATTTAAAAGATAAAACATTTGTCTAAATTCAAATTATTAATTTAATTTTTCTTCTATGTACAATTTTATTAAAAAGATATATTATAATTTTTATTAGTATATAAAAAAAATTACTTAGAATTTAGAAAAAGAAAATAAAGATTTGAATTGTCATAAAATTTTTATTTTTGTATAATTGTATAATATTTTACATAATTATTTCATTTTAACAGGATTGTTATTTGATATTCTAATTTAAAATTTATATACAATTATAATTTTTTTTCAAATATTTAAACTTTGAAGAAAAAAAAACGTGCATTATATAATAAATATTTAGTAAATATTATGTTTCTTTTGCTGTGATTTTAATTTTTTATAAAAATTTAATTAATTGACATTAAAAAAATAAAAAAATAAAGTACAAACCAGGGTATAATTATACCCTTTAACGGGTAGGGAAGAATCAGATAAAAATCTTATTTGTTGCTATGAATATGGAGATGAATTTTTATTTTGGAGATGAGAAAGAGATAATAAAACAGACATAATTGATTGACCTATACTAAGCTGCTGATGTGCTGATGTTCCCTTCGTTAGCTGACCAAGGTTGAGTTTTCTTCTTTTATCTTTATGTTTTGAAACCAGGTCAAGACAGATTCTTGTTCCTATTCACTGCGTGCTACTTCGAGTTCGGTATTTATCTATAAGGCTTTGCCTTCCTGACAAATCTTCTTCATAACTAACAACCTGCATTTTACAAAAGTAAATGAGATTCACCAATTGCACTCAAATAGTCATTAGTAAGTAGCAAGTGCAAAAGGTAACCAATTCTTGTTCCAGGGAGAGACTGGTATATGTAACAATAAATGTTTAAACAAAAAAGAAGTCACAAACAAGACAAAGTACTTGAAAAAAATTGAAGAGTAAAAGCAGTAGCCAAGGTCCAAAATATAACCTGAGATTCTGTCTGTGTTTCACTAAAACCATCGTATATTCCTGCTCGTCTGTCTTGAGAAGCCTCCCCATCATCTTCCTTTCTGTCATTTCTATNAAAGTGATTTAATTCTCTTCAAAATTTACAATCAAAATATTGGTTACAAGTCCTTAGACAATAACTCTTTGATCGAGGTCGTTCATGAATCAAATTAATATGCAATTAAAGTGCAGTATACTAGGAGAATGACTCCTAAGTCGTCCCTCAAGGACCAAATGTGGTTTAAGAATTAGGTTGAACACGTGGTGGGTGGTGGTTATGTGGATAGTTTTACTAACTAACAAAGACTCGAATTAAAACAATGATTATGACAGGTTGGTTATTGGATTCCTAGCAATGATTTCAATCCCTGATTAAAATTAATTATACTCGCTCTCTTCACCCTAATCCAACACCAATCAACCAACTAAGCGATGATTAATTGGGTTTTCATAACCACAAATTAAGCAAACGCGATTGCAACGATTAATCAATTCTGCACACACGAATTACGTAAATAAGCGTATACCTAATTTGAAAAGCCCAAAACAGATTAATACTATGCAAGGTCAGGAGCACAATGACAACAAATTAATCTCATGGAGATAATGCAGTTTGACCAATTACCAACCCAGAACAATTAAATTGCCATTGAATTGAAATTAAAACACCAAAACGAAATTGAATTCATTGTCAAGCAGTGCAAACAGAATTGGAATTCCAAATTGAACAGAACCTAGAAAATGAAACTTAACCTAGAAAAACGAATTCAATGTAGCAAAACTGATTCAATCCAGAACTGGAAAACAAAGAACAAGGTGCAATGAATTTAGACCTTTTTTTTATCCAATGAATCCTAAAAAGACATATTTGTGAAAACTATCATATAATTTATAAAGACTAAGACCAAAATTGTGAACATAACATGTAGACCCAAAGACTCTAAATGGTAAGGGATAAAGAGGTTAATGAGAAAATAAACTAGAATGATGAATTTTACTATGTAAAATAGAATATGACATGCGATTAATAAGATAATACTCACTAAGAATAACATCACTCTAGATTTATTAAAAAACCTCACCATGGATTAAAATTGTGAGTTGTTTCAACAAGATATCTATTATTGTGCTTAACCATCCTATTTTGTTGAGGTGTATCACTACATGAGGTTTAATGAAAAATGTCACGAGAAAACATAAAAGAATGAGAAGGATATTCCAAATAACCTCATGTTAAGCATCATTATGAACTTTGACATTTGAGTTATACTGACACCCTAATTGAAAAGGATACTCACAAGCATTATCACTGCTCAAAGTTTGTACATTATGAGACATAACCCCAAATGAAATCCTAAGTTTGACATAACACGACTTGGTCCCCAAATGTCATAACTAACTAAGACAAAAGAAGACGAAGCACATTATGAGACACTTGAAGGGAAAATTATGACTATGTTTCCTTAATTGCCACAACTTATACAAAAAACTTGATAGG
>NW_025907627.1:47904-65746 GCF_018835915.1 Vigna umbellata | reverse complement strand
AATAATCGATTATTCCTCAGGATAATCGATTATCGCATTTTGAAAACCCCATAACAGACACGAATAATCGATTATTAGTTTTGATAATCGATTATCACTGGTAGGTAGGAGTTGTCTTTTTAGATTCTGACCTCTAGGCTATATACATTCTTTTCCAAACCCTTAGAGAAATATCTATGCCATTTGAGAGTACAAAGTTGTCTAAGGAAGTTCTCAAGTGATAGAGTAGCTTAAGTCAAGTCTTGTGAATAAGAGAAGCTTGTGCTTAGTTGTCTAAGGTCGGAGGGGTTCTCTTTAAGCTGGCTGAACAATTTCTTCCTTTTGTTTCTCGAAGGAAAGTTCTTCCGTTTGTTTGTCGAAGGAAGGTGTTTTTTATTATTTGCTTATTTTGATTATTTGATTGTAATCTACAAACCATATTTTAGTGAAAAAGGTTAATCAATATTCATAGTGATTAATGACTGGACGTAGAATCTTTTGATTAGAACCAGAATAAAATTTGTGTTGATTTTCTTGAACCCATACAAACTGTTTGTTAAAGGTCTTAAAAGAAAAAAATCACGATTTTAAAAGGAACCATTTTAAATTGGCTATTGGCCGTAACATGCTTTTATGCTCTTTAATCACTTTTTATTTCGATACGCGACACTCATTGATACCTACATAAGGAAACTATAGCTTATATTGAGACTCTCATTTTAGGCCATGATTCCTCTAAAGGAACTGTAACCTATATCTCCATGAGTAGGGTTATTTGTTTTTTCCAGTTTCTACTTGTTCACAAAAGTCATTATTGCCTCCCTACAAAACTCGTTCTTAAATTTTCTATACCCAACATGAGACAATATGTGAGTTTTTATTTTGAGTGGTGATCCTTATTCTAACACCTTATAACATATAAGATTCACTTTATGAATTAGTTCAACTTGTACTCAATTATCAATTGGAAAATTGATTATTTAAATCTATTCCTTAGATAAAAGAATCTTAACAAACTAGAGAATATTAATTTTGTATATACCCTTTTAAAATCTTCATATAATGTTCAATAAGATACATTCATCTTAGGTATACAAGTCCACGAAATTTTATTTCTCTTACCAAATGAATAAGGAAATGTATCATGATGTCAAAAAATGATAGAGGGAAAAATGTACCAAAATGACACAAGTATGATAACAATCTTGCATTAAAATATAGCTTTACCGGAACAATCACTTTACTACAAATTGAAGAAAAAAATGAACAGAAACGAGTTATAGTTTGTCTAACATTTTTGGATAAAAATTTCACAAATAGCCATCAATATCAATTGTTACATTAATATTTTAGAATCGTGAGACTTCATGTCAACAAACTTCACATTCTACATCGACACTAAACTCTTAATATTTTAAGAGTATCCTTGTAATACTGGACACTCTTTAGGCATTGGTAAAAACTTATCTTCCATTGGTATCAAGTTTTCTCATATTTTCATTTCAAACAAATCCAAACGAGCATTTATTTTATCTTTTGTCTTTCCCTGAATGTTAATTAGTGTGTCAATCAGAAATGTATCAATCAAGCTATCACACATATTCTTCTATATATATTACATCTATATAATATCTAATTTCTAACTTCGACCAATAAGATAAAAAATGATTGATTTATTTTCAAGAACTCATTATAAATAACTTCTCGAACGTTTTTCCAAGATATGTACTTTATTAAATTTTGTATAGAAATTCATTTAATAAAATCTGTGTATCATCGTCTTAATCATTTCCATATATATATATATATATAATAAATGACATAGGAATGGACCTCTACTATATGATACTTTATACCATATTTATGATATACTTTGGTTTACTTTATATAGCTGGTTGTAAAGTTTTATCTTAAAGCTAGCAAAATCAGCATGCATTTATTAAAGTATGCATTTATTAAAGTAGTTTTTAAATGGATAAAAATGGAGAGTATTGTGTGTCATGTCTATCGATACTCTATAATTCAATAAACATTCATTTCAACCCAGAAAAATAACAAAAAAAAGGCAAACTGATAGCAGTATTTAACTGATATGTAGACTTTTCGATTTGTTTAATTTCATACTATTTTCTTTATCAATAGTTACTAATATATAAATAAGATATTAAAATATCTCAATCTATATCTAAAATATAAAAAAGTGAGTATAAATCTTTTTAGTACTAATCTTTTCTTAAACAAACAGGTCACGCAAAACATACTGAATTAAAAAATAAAACCTACGTGTCTATGTTTGAGAACATGGAGCATGCATAGAGCGAAAGGTGGGGTTACTGAAGTATACAAGGTGGTCCTCCTTATATGACCCGAAAGTTTTGCATAGCATAATTAACCTATGGAAATTACTTTTTATTAATAATAAATTTAACAAAACAAAGATTTAAATTAAACCCTTGAAGAAAATAAAAAAAACATATTTAACAACGACTAAATTGAATCTATAAAGACGGTTTCTGTTATTATTTTAGTCGTTGTTAAAAGTTACAAGAAATAATGACGATGTCGTTAAAAGTCCAGGACAATGATTCTAAAATAATCCTTGTTGAAAACATAAAGGATTTTATAGAAAAATACTTGTATATATGACTCATTTCTCATTTTTGTATGGATAAAATCATTATCTCCATTTTCCATTTTCTCATAACCTGTTAGGAAAAAGAATAAAGCTTATGTACAGGGAAGACAACTTTTGAAATCTTAAACACAAAAACATGCAATTTTATTACCTTCATGTTTTCCTTCTTCAGCCAACCGCTTTTGTAACGTATCTACATCAGGCAAGATCATCATATTAAGTGACTTTATTTCTTGTTTTATCACTAGTGGAAAAATGACATTTTATAACAATCATATTATAACGTAGTTATGAAAATCAGTTATAATATCTAATACGGTGGCAAACTTGTAAATAATTTAATTCATATTATAACGGAGTTATGAAAATTAGTTATAATATCTAATACGGTGGCAAACTTGTAAATAATTTAATTTATATTATAACGGAATTATAATATCAGTCATGATATAAAAAAATGCGTGGCACAAGTTTAAAAGATATTATAACGGAGGTAAAGACATTTGTTATAATACATGAGTGGATAGAAAATTTTGGTAATATATTATGCCTGCTTTTGAAAAACCGGTTATAATATCTCTTTAACTGTCTTGACTTCATCAATGGGCCGCTAACTCTTAATCATCTTCACACAGAAACCCTAACTGGCAGGGCACCATCAGGTCTCTCGGTTGTAACATTTCATCACAAGAGCACATCTTCATCATAAGCTTTTCACTCTCGCTTAAGAATTTTTAAGCCGTAAGTTTCCATTTCTCTTCACATATCTGCATTTTCGTTTCACTCATCATCCAACCACATCTACTGCTAGGGTTTCTCATAAACCTTCATCTTTTTTGCCTTTACCTTCGATTCCACCGATTGAAATATCATTTTCCACATTTTCCACCGATTATAATCACGTTCTACCGATTATAATCCCTTTCCACCAATTAAACATTGATTTACACCGATCAATCGGTCAGTTTAAGGTTTCTACTCCATCTTAGGGTTTTTCGCATCGAATCCTAAGCATAACTTCTCGCTTAAAGTTCTCGTCTTTGATTCTCTCTCGATTTCGAGCTTGTTCTCAAGTTTCTACTCCATTCCACTGCGTCGCCTCTCTAAGGAAGCTTAAGGAGGTCTGAAGCGTTCGCGTTGCTTCGATCGACTTTTCCTCAGGTCGTCTTCCATCAACTCATTGCTTCGAAGTTGTTATCGGGGTGGATGGCTTGCTTTACAGGGGTGTTGAGGCAGTGTGACATTGTTATAAGGTACGTGGTTTCTTGGGTTAATGTGCTTTGAGTGTTCGGTCCAAAAACTTGAGCTCAGTATTCTATGCAGTTTCGTACCATCCCATTCAAGCTGACAGCACCGACGACATGGATGTTGTTCCTCACGACAATGCTGTTTATTGTGCTTAACTCTGTTCCTCTATTGGCCTCTGTCTGTTTGTTTTTCTTTTTCCTTCACTTTTTAATAAATTATTACAATTTTGTTCCTTTCTAACCCTTACAACCCCATAAACACATGATAGTTTTTTTTTCCTTCTTTTTATGGATTTGCTTTTGTCAGCCAGCGACTATATCCTGCACTTATGTATGGGCTACCTGGCAAGGACTTTTGTATGTACTAAACTCTTTAGTTAGAACTTGTGTGTGCAATAAACAGTTGAGTCTCAAGCTTTGGAATGGTTCGTTGTTGCAATTTTATATGTGTTGTTGCGTCTTTGCCTGCCCATAAAATAAAAATGTTGTCTGGTGTATTTACTGTATTCTTATTGGTTGAGCTCTTGTACTGTGAAATGCTTGTCCAGTTCTTCATACATTTTTAATTGGTATCCTTTGGTGAAATTCTTTAAGAGTTGATTTTCAGGGAATGTGATTCCAAAAACAAGATATCAATGCACTGTGAATGAACTGACATCTAACCCTTTCTATAATGCTTTTGTTTTTTGTCTTGTGTGTTTTATTTACACTGTCTCCCTTTTAATGCTTTGGTTTTTTATAATGCTTTGTTTTTTATGAGGTATAGGAGTTTGCTATGATCTTTGTTTTTACATCTTACTCAGTTGATTTGTTTCACTTTTGAGGCCATTGGAGAGGATTATTCTGTTAACCCCGCTAATACCAGGAGACCATTTCCGTGCTCTCCTTGATATTGGTCTTATCAGGACTACAATGGGAAATGTGTCTTTGGTTCCCTTAGGTGGATCTCTTGCAATGCTACTTGGTTTGGTTTCGATTTTATTAGTTATTCAATTAATAATTGAATATATGCAACGGGAAATTGTCTTGGTGGACATGTTGCTTCTTATATGAAGGTAGGACATTTGCATTTGCACATTTTTTATTTAGAGCATATGGTTCATCAGATATTGTTCTAAAGACATTACAATACCATGGTTACTAACTTGCCTAAACAAAATGATAATTATGTATGCTTATGAGACTTGTTATTATAACCTGTGTCTCTGGAATGTTTGTTTGTCCGTTCTAAATAATGATGATCCAACTACTTGTCTTGCTTCACCTTCTCCAGGTTTATAAAATGTTTTGATGGAAACATATTCTTATGCCTCATGTCTTCTATTCATACAGTAAAGAAGACGAAGATCTTTTCAGCAAAGGCAAAGGCAAGGCAAAGTTTCAGATATCATTTCAGCATAGGCCTAGTTATGAATAGCCACACATTATGTATAACTTTTTTTCTTGCATTTTTCTAGTAATATCATGATTAGCCGTATTTAATATTATATGATAGTTCAATCTTGATGAGTTGAAATTGATTCTTTTTAGACCTTAGCTTTTTTGCTTTTAAATCCTGTCTTATTATATCATTTCTTGTAATTTGTACAGAGTACTCGTGTTCCTAATTATTAGAAACGTGGTGGTTATTATTGAATTAATCAAACCTAGCCATGGCAAAACCTTTTTTTTCAGTTTTTGGAAGTGAATGTCGTATAATTTGAACATGCGATATTAATAATATGCTTTAGTTATATCAAAAGAGGGTTTCGAACCCTGATGATAGCTTTTTAAATTTTTAATTAAGAATACGAGAAAAATTAAATAAAAGAGGATAATAGTAGAAAAATTGATTAATTGGATGTCAAAATGATAAGCATGAATTTTTTTTTTATATATAAAAAAACAACTTTTTATAACGTGACAAATAATCTATGTTATATAGGTTAATTCGTGATATTATGATAGGTAAACAGGAATTACGTTATAATATGTTGATCTATTCTAACGTAATTTTTAGCTACGTTTAAAAGGGCAGACCTATTATAACGCCCAGCACTATATCTCCCTTTTTGTACGTTATAATAGGTCATTTTTGTACGTTATAAAATTGATTTTTGTAGCTAGTGTATTTAATATCTTAATCATTAATTTTTATTTGTCGACTTTTTAAACTCTAACACATCATTAGCTAAGATGCATAAGAAACACTCTTATTTTTGTATCATATTAAACACAAGAAAGTCTAACATGTGAGTTTTATGATAATTGGTTATGCAAAAGGTTATCAAACATGTGAGTACATAAAACAAAAAAAAAAACATTATTGTGTTGCTTAAGTTTTTCCAAACAATATCTTAAAGAATAAAACTGTAAGAATTGAATTGCCTGATTAGTGTTTTTGTTTAATTTACCTAAGGTTCATTCACCCATCTGAATGGAATGGAAAAGAAACTAACCTCTTGTTTATGTATGGCTTTTGTTTGTTTATTTTCCACTCGCTCAACAAAAGCTGAACTCACATCATAATCAAATGTATGGTTTTTTTTTTTCATTCCAACAATCCATTATAAGAAACCAACACCATGTTGCTCTCTGATACCATTAGTTACAAATTCACTAAAGATAAAAAAATATCATATCAAATGTGCATGTACATAATTCTAAACCAAAATCTATCAAAACCTTTTTCGATTACAACATCCTAAATTAAACTAATAAATTATTATATGATTATGATTTATTAAAAGGTTTTTCTCGACTTTAGAAACATGTGAAACACATACTAAGACTAATATCAATCTATCTAAACAATCATTTCTCATAATAATTGAACATCATAAACAACTAATTGAATCTTTTCTTAACATAATAACAATCAACAACATGATTGTTGAGAAACTCACATCGATTTACTGATATTATTTTTACAATAATATTTATTAACGTGTTTTTTTAATATATTAAGTGAACCTGGATTGTAAAAAATTGGTCCATAGTTTAAATCTTTAAAGTTTTTTTAATAAAATATAATATTTTTTTCTTTGAAATATTTTTAATAAAATTGGTCCATAGTGTAACTCTTGATATGATAATGTGATGCGTATTGAAATATTCATTTACAGATTAATAAATAAATATTTTGTAAAAATACATTACACGTTTATAAAGTCAATATTTAATAGAAAAGTGTCGATTGTCTTCACCGATACATAAACTAAATGGTGTTAATAGCCATTTAGTCCTTACTTTGGTTGAAAAATCTCAATTTAGTCCCTCGTTATAAAAGTGTTTTGAATTAGTCCTAACTTTTAAAATAGTGGGTCAGATTGGTCCTTTCTGTTAAATATAAGTTAACAAAATTAATGGATGATGATGTGACACAACTTAAAGCTAACGAGGGACCAATCTAACACATCAGCTTTAAGCTGTGTCACATCATCATCCATTAATTTCGTTAACTTATATTTAACGAAAGGGACCAATCTGACCCACTATTTTAAAAGTTAGGACTAATGTAAAACACTTTTATAACGAGGGACTAAATTGAGATTTTTCAACCAAAGTGGGGACTAAATTGGCTATTAAACCTAAACTAATTAATATAAGACAGTTTAACTTTGTTAATCATATTGAATTACGAGATTTTTTTTAAGTACTTTAAGTGACGATTTTTCAAATGATCTAATAAAAAAATAAAAAGTTAGTTTCCTTAACAAATTTTGTCTCAGAATGAAAAATATGTAAAAACGCTGCTACAATTTTTTTCATAAAATATTTGTTTTTTAATGAATATTTTTTATTTTATTGTAAATTTATATTATATATGAAAATTAATTTAAAATAGGTAGGATTTATATAATTTTTTGTGCTTAAATATTGGTATATATTTATTTATTTATTAAAAACAATAAACAAATAGTATTATATAATTTCTTTTACTACTTTATAAAAGACTAGATTATTTGTTTTTATAATCTAATTAAAACATTTCTTTTATCTGTTTTTGTCTGCAAAAGCATTTTTAATTTAATTAATAGTCATGAAATATACCAATGTCACATTAAATTAGTTAACTAAATTTTATAAAAAATATTTAAGGGAGTAAATATAATCTATAGATGACATTTATAACATTAACATTTTATACATTCACTTAGTGATTACTACATTGAGTTGGACAAAATGAGTATTTGAACATTAATTAGTTGTGTTTGAACTTATCACCTATAGTGGATAAGAATTTAGCTTATCTTGCTTCGAGTCGTATATGCATATTTTAAAAGTATCTTCGAACTAAAATGGTTTATTCAGTGGTTGAATTAATCTATGATACTTTTATATTACCAAAAACAAAACTATGATAATTTCTTGTCTCATCACAGATAATGGAACTTTTTTTTAGTTTAGGTAAACTAATATGATGAATTTATGTCATAATCAATACAGGAAGAACCTAATCCCTGGGTAAACAAAGTGATACTAATATCCTTTAAAAAAAAAATTCCTAATTATTACTTCCATCTTATAAAGAAAGGTTTAGGATTTTAATAAAGTAATTTGTTTTTCATTTCTATCAAACACATCACTGGCATTAATTATCTTGTATTATGGCTATCAAATATTTAATAGCTAATTACAACAATTGAGTAAACTTGCTTCATTTATTAAATTATTTATTTCTTCTGAAAGATATGTAAACCAACTCGATTATTTTGAATTTAAAAAGTCAAATTTATTAATTAGACACACAAAGTAAGTGAATCCTATTAATCTTTACCTATTAAATTTTAATCATAATGTTATATGAACTATCCACTTGTAATCAATATAAGAAGCAAGTCACTAATTAATAATGCGTATTTCTACAAATAATACGCGAATATTATGAATAAAAGGAATATAACTAAAGATATAATTGAAATTAATTGTTGATGTTGTTTTTTCTAACATTAATTAATTGTTTTGGTTTTTGATCTCGTGTCAGTGCAATTTTGTTTTTTGTTCTCATAAAAAACTTGAGAATTGAAGAAAAATTAGTTAAAAGCCCAAAAATACAATGTAAAAACTAAAATAAAAAACTAATAAAAGGTAACTGTTAAAGCTCAAGAGCCCACAGTAAATTTTCTTTTCCTGGCTCTATACTGATATAGCTGAATCCCCCTGTACAAATGCCAGGCAATAAAAATAATCTATTTTTGAAAAAAGTAACTGAAAAAATTAATTATATTGCTTTTCTTGAATTTTCCAATTGACTTTATTGACCAAAATATAGAATGATAGTAAAAAAGGAAAACTAAAACTGGGTTGATCACACACTCCTGGTTGGCAAGTTGGCAACTCATGATAAGTGCCAAATAAACAATGTCATGAATAGCAGAAGCTTATAAAAGGAGAAGCACAGCAGAAGGTGAAAACCCACACAGAAACCAATATCAATCCAATTCTGTCATGGAGATTGAAGTTCCTGTTGTGATTGTGGGAGCAGGCCCTGCTGGTCTTGCAACCTCTGCATGTCTCAACAAACTTTCAATCCCCAATCTTGTCCTTGAAAGAGATGATTGTCATGCATCTCTTTGGAGGAAAAGAACATATGACCGTTTGAAACTTCACTTGGGCAAAGATTTCTGCAGCCTCCCTCACATGCCCTTCCCTTCTGATTTCCCCACCTTTGTCCCCAGGATTGACTTCCTCCGTTACTTGGATAGCTATGTCTCTCGTTTCAAGATTTCCATTCGGTATAATAAGAATGTCGAATCTGCGTATGTTGATCATAACACTGGCAAATGGAAGCTTCTTGTCAAGGACACGGCATCAGATGCTGTTCAGGTTTACGTCTCTGAGTTTCTAGTGGTTGCATCTGGGGAGAACAGTGAAGGCTATGTCCCCAGGGTTGAAGGGCTTCAAAGGTTTGAAGGAGAATACATGCATTGCAGCAACTACCTCAATGGAAGGGACATGTATGGCAAAAATGTCCTTGTCGTTGGCTGTGGAAATTCTGGAATGGAGATAGCTTATGATCTCTCAAATTGGGGTGCAAATACTTCCATTGTCGTCAGAGGCCCTGTACGCCATTCCTCTCTTTGCAAACCCTTTACGTCTATTCTATAACAAGGAAATACTTAAATTTATCTATAAAACGTTAAAGATGATACCTTTATTAAAACACCCACATATATATTCTAAAAATTATGATGCTTTATTGCTTTGATATTATTTTAACGAAATTTTCTGAATACCATTTTATATATTTCTTAAACTGACAAAAAAGAAATGTTGCCTATTTATATATTTAGGCCTGGAAGTTCAACAAGGTTAGGGTAAGCTTCATAATTAAAAACATAAACCTCGTACTGATCTATGTGTTTTTAGGTTCATTTTTTCACTAAAGAAATGGTGTTCGTGGGAATGACCTTGCTGAAATACTTGAAAATTGAGAGAGTGGACAAGCTTATGATGCTTATGAGCAAGCTCAAGTACGGAGATATGTCTAAGTATGGTTTGGTGAGGCCAAAGGATGGACCGTTCGCTTTGAAGAAAAAGGGTGGTACTACTCCTACCATTGATGTTGGTTGCGTTGGTAGGATCAAGAAAGGCGAAATAAAGGTAGCTAGGGATCTCTCTCTCTCTCTCTCTCATTTCTTTAACCAGTGTTTCTTTCATGTTAATTAACACCATACGTTGATTCTGGTTGCCACCTTTCTGTGTTCAGGTTTTCCCAGCTCTTTCAAGCATCAAAGAGGGCAAGACGGTTGAGTTTGAGGATGGAAGGGATGCAGAATTTGACATCATCATCTTTGCTACTGGATACAACAGCACTGTGCTGAAGTGGCTTAAGGTGCATATAAAAACAGTAGAAAAATTAACAAGTAAAAATGTTGATATTGGCCCTAACTGGTTTTTGTGTGAGTTGTTGAAATGCAGGATTATAGAGAACTGTTCAACAGTAATGGAATGCCAAAACCAGGTTTTCCAAATCACTGGAAGGGAGAGAATGGTCTGTACTGCGCTGGATTTTCAAGAAGGGGATTAGATGGCATTGCTTTTGATGCACAGCGTATAGCTGATGATATCAGTATGACTACAAGTGCAAGAGGTCCCGATTGTGACGATGCCAACTTAGCTTCCCTCAAACTCATACAAAAATAAGTTCTCTAAAGTATGCTTCTGTTTGCCTGTAATGGGACTCACCCATCTGTGCCATAAAAATAAATAAATGTGCACAATGTAAAATCTGATACATATAATAAAGTCATGAATTATACTATAATTATAATTATGTCTAATAATAATTAGTATATATATATATATATATATATATATATATATATATATATTAATATGGTTTTTCCTTATTTCTCGACCAACTTTTTTTTATTTGTCCTTCTTTGCTCAAATTTATTTCTTAGAATAATTCTATTGAGTCATTGAAGGTTTACTCCAATTTTTTTCTTTTTTAAATCGACATTTTCTAAAATATATTTAAATGGAATGTTACTAATTTACAAGATAGTTATGGAATGCCACTGGTTTTTCAATTTAAGAAATTAGATGCAGCCGTAAGAAAATAGTTTTCCATTTATCCCAAAGTATGATATTAACCACCTCTTCAACCAGTTCAAAAACTTCAAATTGATAACAATGAATTAATGATACTTCTCAAATATGTCATTCATGTTTAAATCCATTAAACGTTTTGATACCTATCCTCCCATGCTTTCCTTTTAAGTACTTTCCATTCGATTAATTAACACGTGAATAAATTTATCCTTTTAATTTATAAATATTAGTATTTATAGACTATTATAATTATAAAATAATTAAATATATTTTATAAAAAATATTTATTTGTAAAAAAATGTTGATACATAATAACAGTTGATCTGAACTTTAACTTAAAACTAGAAAAAAAATTTAATTGGTTTGGTCATATGTAACAAATAATTAAATGCTTGTGTGGTATTTCATTTATAGATAAATACATATATTTAATAGAATTTATTGTATTTATTTAATTTAGCAATTAATATATAAGTTTATTAAATGTATAAATTTTAATTGGAGTCTCTATAAAAAGTATATTATTAAATAAAAATTAATAACTTAATTCATATAAAAAAAGGAGTCTATTAATATTAATAATTTATTAAAAAGGAAAGATGAAATAAAAATTAATACATACGTATGTATATATTAAAAACGAAACGTGTTAATACAAATATATCGTGGATGTAATTAAATTTAATAAACTTAGTTATATACACGTCATTTCTTTTCTTTTCTTAAATAAAGTAATATTCACCTTTCTTATTATATATATATATATATATTATTAATAATTTATTAAAAAGGAAAGATGAAATAAAAATTAATACATACGTATGTATATATTAAAAACGAAACGTGTTAATACAAATATATCGTGGATGTAATTAAATTTAATAAACTTAGTTATATACACGTCATTTCTTTTCTTTTCTTAAATAAAGTAATATTCACCTTTCTTATTATATATATATATATATATATATATATATATATATATATATATTGTAAACATGTTAACAAATTTAATTATCTATATTATAAATATTTATATAAGTTTATTAAAACAATATTTTTTACAAACAAGATACATTTTTATATTTTTCTGTAAAATATTATAATAATAAAATAAGTAAAATTTTCATATATACTAGTTTTAAAATCGTGCCTATACAAGTTTGTGTTTGTTCGTGTGTTTATTTAAAGATATTTAGAAATTGAGGAAAAAATAATAAATATTTTTATGTCTATAATTTGATTCTGAATAGAATTAATGTGAAAATTTATTTATAAGTTTAAAAGGTCAATATGTCTGTAAAAATATAAATAATAGACTTTGTAAACATACAAAAATAAAATATATGAAAAAATATAGGATAAACTTTCTAAAAGTATAAAGGATATGTACATATATGTATAGTAAACTCACTAAAAATACAAATTAGTGTATGAAAAAACTGATTTAATGTGTATTGCTAGATTCGTCTAAGTATTATATTGACACACTCGTCTAATGTGTATTTTTAGACTTATCTATAATCAGCATATAAACAAACTTGCCTTATATATATTGCAAGGCTAATATAATCAAATAATGAGTAACGTTTTCTAATATGTATCAATAGACTAATCTAATGTGTATGAGCATACTCATGTAATATACATTGGTAGACTCATTTAATTAGTGTGTGAAAAAACTCGTCTAGTATATGTTGAAGGGCTCGTCTTATTAGTGTATAGGCATATTCATCTAATGTGTATTCTTATACATCTAATCAATGTATGAAATGACTAATATAATATTTTTTGTTATACTCGTATAATTAGTGTATAAATAGACTCATATAATGTTTATTTCTATAGTCAACTAATGTTTTTTTGCTGTTCTCATATGATTAATGTATGATCAGACTCATATAATGTGTATTAATAGACTCGTATAATTTTATGTGGAAAGACTTGTCTAATGTATATTTCTAGAGTCGTATAATCAATATATGATGATTCTCTAATGTGTATTGTTAGACTCGTCTAGTCAATACATCGACAAATTCATCTACTTTTTTTGCTTTACTCATCTAATTAATGTATTCTTAGACTTATCTAATGACTTTTATTACACTCATCTAATCAAGATATGAAATGACTTGTCTTATATTTTTTTTATACTTATCTAATTAGTGTATGGATAGTCTCGTCTAATGTGTATTGTTATAGTCATGTAATTTTTTTACTATATTTGTCTAATCAATGTATGAAAAGACTTATATAATGTGTGTTGTTATACTTGTCTAATCAATACATCAACAGACTCATTTAATATGTATTGTTGGACTTGTCTAATCAATATATGGACACACTTATATAACGTGTATTGTTAGACTTATCCAATCAATGTATATTCATACTTGTGTAATGTGTATTGCAAAATTCGTCTAACCACTAAGTGAACAAACTTGTATAATATGTATTAATAGTCTCGACTAATCTTATATATGGACAGACTTTTCTAATGTATACTGCTAGACTTGTCTGATTAATATAAATACATACTTATATAGTGTTTGTTGTTAGACTCGTTTAATTAGTGTATGGACAAAGTTGTCTAATCAATGTATGTTCAAACTCCTTTAATGTGTATTAATTGCAAAAATCGTTTTATTAATGAATGGAAAAAATAATTTAATATGTCTTAATAGACTCTTATAATTTGTGTATGGACAAACTTGTGCAGTTAGGCTTGTCTTACCACTATATAGACAAACTCGTTTAACATTTATTGCTAGACTCATCAATTAGTGTATGGACATACTCATCTAATTAGTGTATGGACATATCCATAGGTATTTTTATAAACTCGTCTAATCAATGTGTGAAATGATTAATCTAATATTTGTTTTGCTATACTTATCTAGTGATGGTATGGACATATTTATCAAATATGTGTTGTTAAACTTGTCTAACCAGTGCATCAACAAACTCGTTTAATGTTTTTTGTTATACTTGTTTAATCAATGTATTCTTAGACTCGTTTAATCAATGTATGAAATGACTTATCTAATACTTTTTGTTATACTCATCTAATTAGTGTATGGACAAACTTATTTATTGTGTATTACTAAACAAGTATACTCGTTTAATCATTGTATGAGCATATTCTTTAAGTGTAAATATTTTTAGAGTCATCTAATATTTATTGCTATAGTTGTAAGAATAGCAGTGTCCAAGAAGCTATTTATCTACTGATTGTTCATGGTGTCCCTTCTTTATTTCTTTTTTCTGGATTGTTGTATGAAGCCTGACTGGGATCTATTTTTGAATTGACATTAAGTTTCCAACCCTGTTATTTTATTATATGCATTTACAACCAGGATATATTATCATGCTGAGTAATAAAATTACAGGGACGTGCTAGAGAAGCAGGGAAGATAAACAAGAGCTTATTCACCCTGGGACGTGTCATAAATGCACTTCTGGAACATTCTTCTCATGTGCATTACAGGTTCATGTTAACAACATGTTCAATTAAAATTTGAAAACGTTTTCCTTATTATCTATGTCATGTTCGTGTTGTTTCAGAGACACTAAGCTTACAAGGATTTTGTGAGACTCTCTAGGAGGGAAAACAAAGACATGCATAATTGCTACTATTTCTCCGTCTGCTTATTGTATGGATGAAACACTAAGTACACTAGACTATGCTAGACGTGCAAAAAGCATAAAGAATAAGCCTGAGGTCTGTTGCCACTGCTCTTATTGTCCTTTGTACAATTCTTCTAAAAGCAGTTTTAACTTGTCTTTTAATAGGCAAACCAAAAGGTTTCAAAGGCCGTTTTGCTGAAGGACTTGTACATAGAAATTGAGAGGATGAGAGAAGGTACATTCATCACCAATTTGTAAGTTTAGGAATGTAGAAGAATATTTTGTATCTCATCTTTGCCTATGTGAATTAGAAAGAAGGTACATAGATATTTGAGTGTTGTTTGATGAATTAGAACGTAAATCCTTAGTCTAGTGGTAAATGATGAATTGACTAGGAAAGAAGTTAAAACTGTTTTGGATGGTCACTTATTTACTTCATTAAAAAAGAAGAAAAAAATTTAAAAAAAAAAAAAAAAAAACAAAATTTTAATAAAAAATAAAAAAGGAAAAAATAAATAGATAATAATAAAACAAAATTAAAAAAAAAAAAAAAATTAATAAAAAAAATTTTAAAAAAAAAAACAAAAAAAAAAAAAAAAAAAAAAAAAAAAAAAAAAAAAAAAAAATATAAACCAAAATAGAAAAAAAAAAAAAAAGATAAAAAAGAAAAAAAAAAATAGAAAAAGAAGGAAAATAAAAAAAAAAAAAAAAAAAAAAAAAAAAAAAAAAAAAATAAAGAAAAAATTATAAAAAAAAAAATAATAAAAAAAATAAAATATAAAAAATAAAAAAAAAAAAAATATAAAAAAAAAAAAAAAAATATATATATTATAAAAAAAAATAATAAAAATAAAAACTATTTTAAAATCTTATCAACTAGTAGAAATTCATAAGAAATATCCATGTTGCAACAACGGTGTTTGCCTAGAAATGAGAGGCTAATGTTTCTTGTGTTATGCGTTGCTGATTTTAGCTTGAACAAGATGTCTTCAACCTATTAGTTATGATAAAGAGAAATGACTACAATCGGGAAAACAATTCCTCACAAGACACCTTCTGAATGAAATATCTATTTTAATTCCATTTGTTTACTTGACAGCTTAATCAATGTTGAAGTATATAGTTTTTTAAAGTTACACTTTACTGAGGAAGTTTTATTTTCTTAGATATATTCAACCTTATTTTCATTTGGATAATGATACTTTGACAATATTTTTTTGACAACATTTTAACACCATGTCATTTTGTGATTGGTTCATGTTGGTGTTTATGACTATTATTGTTGATTATGGAGTAATTTTGGACCAATCACAGAATGACACGTAGATGACGTTAAAATGTTGTAAAAAAATGTTGTTAAAGTATCATTATCCTTTTCTTGTTTTGTCTAACTTATTTATGTTCTCTCAATAAAAAAACTTTAAAATGGGTTCTTATTGTTCTTAACTATTTATGGAATGAAAATGTAGGTGTTGGAGTTGCTTGGAATATTGCCAATGTGCATTCTGGTTCATCAGTGGTTGTTTTGGTCTTGGAGTTGTTGGGTTAGCTGTATGTTTTCTTTCTTCTTCCAACATCTTTTGTTTCACTGTAATTTGCTTAAAGCTTAAATTACTTTTAGTAATTTGCTTAAACTTGCAATAAGACTCACTTTTGCTTCTTTCCTTCATATATATCTTCCATCAAACCAAAAAAAAACTCCTATAGTAAAAGTGATGGCTAAAGCAGTAAGAATCATAGAAAAAAACACTAATGTTGTAATTTTGTTTATTTTGTTCTCTTCTCATTAGGTTTAAGCCTTAGTAATATATGAAACAAAAAACAAAATCTAAGGATGATATAGAAAGTTTTATTTTTTTATACCGGTTATAACAACACTAGGTATAAAAGTGAGCTTCTTTTATACCTGTCTAACACCAGTAGGTATAAAAATGAGGTTTTTTTAGTATCAAAAGAGTTTTTTTATTAGACTTTTATACCTGTTATTGACAGAATCAATGTAAAAAAGTTAAACTTTTTTACCAGTTCTATAACCAGTGTAAAAATTGAAAACTTTCAATACCTTTGTTTTTATATCTTCTTAAAAACCAGTATAAATTTTTTTTAACAGATATAAAAAACCTTTTTTTACATAGTGGTGGTTAGACTTGTGTAATCAATATACATATAATATATATTTCTAAACTTATTTAATGATAATATAAATGCATTACTAATATATTTTAAAACAATTAGTTTGTCAATTTTATTAATTTGAAATGACCTATATTAAGTATAATGTTTTAATTTTTTCTATTATAAATACAATTATTTAAAATATTATACAAATTTTTATGTGCATATTTTTAATGTTAGTTTCTTTTTATTAAATAATATTTTTAATTTTTAGATACTAAAAATATGAAATATATTAAACAATAATAATATTTATATTATAGTTTAAAATAAAAAAGATAAATGTAATATTTTGTTCACAATATTTTGTATGAAAAAATGGCAATTATTTTTATATCACAATGTCAACAATTTGTATTACTAATAAATATATATTATTTTTTAAATAATTTTATTTTAAAAAATAAAAGTAAAATATATTTTATAAATTTAACTTTATTAACTAAGTAATTAAAAATCATAAAAAGATAGAATTAAAGATTAAAAAAATTTAATATAGACAAATATTAATACTTTAAATACAAGTTATTTTTTTTAATGTTTACTTAGTTTATATTTTTAAAATCATCAAATCAATATATATATATATATATATATATATATATATATATATATATATATATATATATATATATATATA
>NW_025907627.1:26701-44386 GCF_018835915.1 Vigna umbellata | reverse complement strand
TATATATATATATATATATAATTCAAGTTAGTATTTGTATTTAATGATTGTTATAACTTGGTTATCCATGACTTTGTGGTTATTGAGACGTTGATGTATTTTTAACTGAGAAATGAAATTAAATCACTAATAGAGCATGTATACAGGGATAAAACATTTTTTTTAATATTAGTATTTAAACTTAATTCATGGTTAGTTGTTCGAAATTAGAACTAGATGAATTATTATAAGCTCAAAATTAATAGGAATATAATTTGAGTAATTTTGTGATTTGTTTTTTACTTGAATATGGAATTAAGATGTTTGCAAATGCATGTTGTTAGAAAAAGGTAGTCCTTATATTTCAAGCCACGAGGGAGTGAATTAGATTTCAAAAGCTTTTTAAATCTTTAAAGAATCTTTAATCTTGAAATCATTAATTAAAGATATTTGAATCAATCAACTAAAAAAATGTAAAAAAAAACTAAAATACACAAAGATTTATATCGGTTCAACTCTTACAAAAAGTCTACGTCTAATCTTTCCTCAACAATCTTAATTTAGATAATCTACTAACTAATCAAAATTTGATTTAAAAAATATAATGATACATGATATCTCACCACAGTCAAATCTAATAATAAATTATCATATATTATACAAATTCCTAATGATATTTATTATTTATTTTGAGACAAAATGCATTTATTGTTTTCCACTGACAACACGTTATTTTTCTGACAGGTAAATACATGTTTTTGCTATTTTGTGTCTAGTCTGTGAGGTGTACTGGTAGGAACAACTAATAGTTATATATTGACGCTTGCTTACTTTTATTTTCCTTTCCTTTTCACTTTTCATTTTTGTTTTTGCTATGTCTACTCTTGTTATGCATTTGTTCTAAATTGGAATCTGTAATGCTGAGATTAGTTATGTCTTAAGGGAGAGTGAGAATGAAAAACAAAAATTCCTTTACAGAAATAAATAAAATTTTACTGTTGTGTGGCTTTTGTTTATACTTTGTACGAAAGATCACCAAGATGGAATGTGGAGATATGTTGACATCAAATAGGACATTCGCGCTAAGAAAAGCTAACAGGATGCAGAAGGAATACACTACTAAGGAGCTTTATAGAGAAATGAAGTCATGTGTAATTTTTTCATGTTTTTGTCTTTTATTAGGAGGGTCAAATAGTTATAGATTTACATGTTTTAAGATAATCTATTAAAAAAAATTATATATTATGTAAGGAGATAAAGATAAACAAGAAAAAACTTGAATGAGTATCTTGCTTTAGTAAGACAGAGGACACCATGGTAACAAATCTTTTTCTATTTTTCCTTTTTTTTATATGGGTTGAGAAAACCTTATTATCTCTATTAAATATATTTATTCGTTAATTCTTTTGACGTCATCTTGACTTCATGCACTAGTGCAGTAAGGGGAAACGACACCAGTTATTTTCGTCTATAGGCAGCGGTTCTTGAATCGAGGCATATACAGACGAGGCAAAAAGTCCACACCTTTATGCCTCGGTTGTGAACCGAGGTAAAAAGTTGGAGGATTTCGCCTCGGTTCATAGGAAACCGATATAGTACATTTTTCGTTTTTTTATTTATTTTTTTTCGCAAAACTTTATGCCTCGATTTCTTCCGAACCGAGGCAGTATACTGTTGTTCTCAAAATAAGTGTATCATATTATCATCATTTTTCACTATCATCATATCCGATAGTATTCGTGCATCACAGCTTGAAACCCATGACAAAATTTCAAAGTAAAAAAGAAATTAAAGCATCATATGCAGGAGACCATAATCGACTTTCTTCCATGAACACTTTCTTCCATTCTTCTTTTCTTCTTTCTTTTCCATTAACAAGACATGAGGAACTTTAGTCAAATAAGTCTCTGCTCATCTTGCCCTTCGTTTATCACATTTTCTATCACAATTACTTTTCCTCTTTTGCCTTTAACAAAAATAGCTTCTCTGCAATTTTCTAATATCTTCTTACAATTTTTGTCACTCCAATCATGCAGAATCCACTTCAAAAAGATTTATAAATTTGTTAATAACATGAATCGAATAGTAAATTCATATTCTATTTTATAAAAAAAAAGTTCCAGTAAAGAAAGAAGTTTAGGAAACATTCGTTTATAGATGCCTACCTTGAGTAGAACTACATCAGCCTTGGGAATAGATTCGAACATGTCACCACCAACATATCTCAAACTGTTGGTTCCCGACAACTTCACAACCTTAGAGCAAACATTGAATCTTTAAGCGAATTTTGTTCAACTTTAAACCTGGAATTAAAGCAGAGAAACATCACAATCGAGACTTCAAGCATGTTGAGACAAAAAGGAAACTTGTTCTTGGACTCCATAAATACAAGGTATAAAGATATAGATTAAGCTCTCCAGATATTCCACAACCATAATCGGCAAAAAGAGAAAAACTAAAAAGTAAAGACACCAACTTTCCCACAATTTCGCAGCATCCAAAGCAGAAGAAGCTTCAATATAATCCATCTAACAAAGAGCAATGATAGTGACTATCATAAAGAGACCAAATTGAAAAACCCCTTTTAGCAACATCAGAACCGAAACCCCCACACTGTAGAGAAATCATAACCACCATACTGAAGAGAAATCATAACCATCACAATGCAGAGAAACCCACAAAATACCTGAAAAGGGGTCAGAAAACCCTAGAGACGTGGCAAAGGGCGGTGGGGCGGAGGGCAATTTGGGGACAACAATTCGGTCCTTCAGCACCTAAAACCAAATGGGTAGGCAAAGGGCGGAGGGCGGTGGTGACGCAACAGCAAGGGCAGTGGAGGCGCGGCGAGAAATGAGTGAATGAGTAGTGGTGGAGGCACAGCAAGGGCGGGGAGCAGTGGTAGAGAACGCGAGCAGTGGTGGAGAACGTACGCAAGCAGCAACCACGACGATGAAGGCGCGACGAACGTGGCGGTGGAGACGCGATGAAGGAGGCGCGAGCAGTGGTGGAGGCTGAGCAGTGGTGGTGGAGAGAAAAGTGCAAAGAAGAAGAAAACTGGTCGCAAAATGTTAAAAATCCTAGAAAGAAGTACTACTTCGGTTCTTTGTGAACCCGATGCCTAAAGGTTAAGTATTTAAAATATTTGTCAGGAAGATGGGTATATGTCTCGGTTCCCCAGGCAAACCGAGGCAGTAGCACCCTGACAAAAAAGGTTTGATATAAAAGATCAAAATTAAGTCAAATCTGGAGGGTTATACGTTTCGGGTGGTTATTTAACCGAGGTAATAAAGCTGTTATGCCTCGGTTCCACTTGAACCGAGGCCTATAAGTTTGCTAAAATTGCAAAAATGCCACTACGTTTTCATATGTTTCGGTTTTCTACAAACCGAAGCGTATTAGCCGCATTAGTATCCCAATGGATGGGCAAGCTTCTATTATAATATGAATATATTAACCTTTAATTAAAATTGTAAGGAATGATCATAATAGTTAATTATAAAATGTTAATAAATTCTTAAAATTGTTGAAATTTGATAGCCCTTGATATTGTAATTGTGAATTTGCAACAGATCATGACAATATATATATATATATGGCTTAATACCTTTTTTGGTCCCTCTTTAGGGGGACAATGTTCAAGTCCTTCCTACCTTTTTTTAAAAGTTCAATATGGTCCCAAGTTGTGAAAAAAGTGTACAATTAAATTCTTTTTGGTCACGGCGTTAAATATTTAACGATCCAGCTGACAACGTAGAGTGATGTGTGCAACGTGGCTGTTTAGGTTCACAACGTGGCTGCATAAGGGGTAAACATGTAATTTTCATTAAAGTTGACGTGGCAGTGGTAAAAAAAATTGTGAGTTAGGATTTGGGTTACAGAAATCGCGATTTGAGATTAAACATTTTGGAAGAGCTATCTTCCAAATTGGGTGATCTTGAAGCTGAAATCTGCACAGCAAATTGAAGTCCTCAAATCACTGGCTCGAAAGCCACGTCTCTGATTTCCGACACCCACAAGCGAACTCAGGCGCTGCCTTCTTGTTTGGCAGCTGCATCCCTGAGAAAGCTCTGCATCCACCTCAATTCGTTCTTCAAATTTTCCACCTGCCCTCTTACCCCTGCTAGCTGTGAAACCGCCACCGCTGCTTGCTCCACCAATAGCTCCGTCAACTTTACTTTATTGAAATTCAATCTACCATATTATTATGCAGTATGCATTTTTCAAAAATAAATATCAGAAGAATATATAGTTTTACAGGAATAAAATTGATTTTTTAGATAAATCTTGTCAAATCTATGCCGGATAGAGAAGATGGAATTAACCTCCTGCAAATCCACTCCTTTTTTTTTTCTTTTTAAATGTCTTCAAGTGAACACAAATAAAATAAAAAATCTATTTATGCAAACAATCGTAAATAGTAAATTCTTTCAAAGTGAACACATAGTTGTTTAAGATATATGTATTAGGTATCACACTAATTGCATAAGAACTCATCATTTAAAGTAAAAATAAATATCATAATACAAAAGATCAATCTCTAGACTTATATATATATATATATATATATATATATATATATATATATATATATATATATATATATATATATATATATATATATATATATATATATATATATATATATATATATATATATATATATATATATATATATATATATATATACATATTTCTCACAGAATCATCTTAGATTTTTATTTATTTATTATTTTTGTCATTAAATGCATACAAATTGCAATTGTAATACAAATCTCAATGACCACCTCGGAATCAACAGTTTCAGTTATTGGGAGAATGGAAGAGTTGTGGTCAGCTCTAGGAACCAAAAGCAGCAGCCAAAGTGGAGTGATCCTTAAGATGTTCCTGATCAAAATAGCCAACCAAATATTATCAAACCTGGTTCTTGTGATCCTCAGAATGTGGAGAACAAAGCCACCACCCCATGCTGCAGAGAGAAGTCCAACATTATCAATTGACATCAAGAGAGCAAAAAAGGTTCCTTCAATGCCTGAGGGACACAGCTTTGAGCTAAGCACAAGCATAGGCATCCACTTTAGCCTGTTAGTCATTTGGGCTATGCTTTCAAAAATCACGACAAACACATAATCTGCTATGCCAAACTTCAGGTTCCATCTCAATACCAGAACCAGATCAAGCATCCCTGACAGACCATATATCAACTGAGTCCAGAACAACAAGTTCCTGAATGCATATTCCTTCAGAGCATATTGATATAGGATTGCACCTAAAAGTGACCCCATTGAACTAATTGAAAATATAAAACCAACACTCTCCTGTGTAACATAAATATTAATTCATCACATTTAGTTTCTTCAAAAACTTCACTGACAAAAACAGCTTCTATCAGATTTGTTTTTTATCCAACCACAACATTGATGAATGAGGAAGGAAAGGAACAATGTATTTGCGAAAGAGAAGGAGAATGATGTTGGGATTAAGGTGGAGTATGTTCGTAACGGTGACGTTCACTGTTTTTGTGTTGTGGTTTGGAACATTGCACGTCCAAGCCTCTAATTTTGTTTTGGCCTTCGTTCAAAACGCCATCTTCTCCGACAGAATCACCGTTTTCTCCAAATCCTATTGCCCGTGCGTTCCTTCTAATATCTCCCTTTTCCTTTTATCCCATATCACTCCCCTTTTCCTTCATTCCGTTTGATGCAATATTGTCTCAATAATTAGGGTTTGCTACTCTGTTTTTTGTTTGTACCTATTGCTTGCGCGCCAAACGCATACTTGCTGAATTAAATGAGAAACCGTGTCGGAAATCAGAGACGTGGCTTTCGAGCGAGTGATTTGCGGAATTTAATTTGATGTGCAGATTTCAGCTTCAAGATCACCCAATTTGAAAGACAGCTCGTCCAAAATGTTTAACCCCAAATCGCGATTTCTGCAACCCAAACCCTAACTCACAATTTTTTTACACTGCCAAGTCAATTTTAATGAAAATCACATGTTTACCCCTTATGCAACCACGTTGTGAACCAAAACAGCCACATTGCACACATCACTCCACGATGTAAGCTGGATCGTTAAATATTTATGACAAAAAAGGATTTAATTGTACACTTTTTTCACAACTTGGGACCACATTTAACTTTTTAAGAAGGTTTAATAGCCAATTTAGTCCCCACTTTGGTTGAAAAATCTCAATTTAGTCCCTCGTTATAAAAATGTTTTAAATTAGTCCTAACTTTTAAAATAGTGGGTCAGATGGGTCCCTTTCGTTAAATATAAGTTAACGAAATTAATGGATGATGATGTGACACAGCTTAAAGCTGATGTGTTAGATTGGTCCCTCGTTAGCTTTAAGTTGTGTCACATCATCATCCATTAATTTTGTTAACTTATATTTAACAGAAAGGACCAATCTGACCCACTATTTTAAAAGTTAGGACTAATTCAAAACACTTTTATAAGGAGGGACTAAATTGAGATTTTTCAACCAAAGTGAGGACTAAATTGGCTATTAAACCTTTTAAGAAAGATAGGACGGACTTGAACATTGTCCCCCTAAAGAGGGACCAAAAGAGGTATTAGCCTATATATATATATATATATATATATATATATATATATATATATATATATATATATATATATATATATATATATATATATATATATATTTTATTTTTTTTATGCCTTCAAAGCTGGCCGTATGAAAATAAATAAATAAATGAAGTGTGTTTTCTATCCTCTTTTATTATTAACACCAAATCGTTTTCATGTTCCGAATTGATTTGTTCCTTTCTTGACCATTCTCTCTATTTATTTCTTTGCTATTTAATTAGGTAATTGAATAATGATGATCTCTCTTATTTATTTTGATAAACTTGTGCTGGCTGGCAATGAAGGAAGCTTCAGATTAAAATTTTACACCAAACATATTCAAAGCTCTATCTGTGTAATACATGCGACGACTTTAACACAAGTCTTTCCTTCCACCTCTCTGCACGCCACGCTCACGTGGAGACAAATTAATTATTATCACACATCCTTACAACTTGTCATAAATGATATATCGGACTACTATTTTCCCTTCTATAATAAATACTTTGATATCTTCATACAATATATTAACCATTAGTATGTACTGATTAAAAAAAGTAAATTAAAAATAAAAACTATATCTACAAGCACCTAAAAAGAATGGCAATGCCCGATCATACTAAGCAAAAGCAAGTCAACGCTTGTTTTCTATAATTAAACCAAGATTTAAAAATGAAGAATTCAAAATGCAGTTTAGACCAAGTCATACTTTTCAGAATACACACACGTTGATTATAAAAATCAAGATCACAGATTGACAAATTAACCGCCACCAAATTTTATTAACAGACATCGGAAAATGAAATTAATTAAGGCACTGGCTGGAGATAATTAATCCTGTGGATTCAGCAATCTCACATAAGTGCTTGATATAATTTCACAACGGGAAAAAGTTTCTTATGGCACCAGAAATTAAACTACATATATGGCAGATAATAGAACATAGTAATGTAGCTATCAGACATGGCTCTCTTCCATTTGAACATCTTTGGCCTTCAAAGGCTCATACTCTCCGTAGTACACTTCAAGGTGATCAGACAAAGCGGATTTATCGATATTCTGATGGTGGTAGGACTTGCAAACGAAATAGAGCACCGTTTGGATCACGAGTTGGAACAGATACAACTGAGAGAACAGCACCAGACACACTATCCCATAAAGTGTTCTGTCCACCGACCCTAACCTCCACCCATGCACCACCGTTTTCTTGAACAGAAATTGTATCAACCCAAAGGAAACCAACAGCTTCAAGAATATGAGTACCGATAAACCCGTCTTCCCCCTTATCAACGCGTTGCTCTTCAACATGGCTCCAATCCCACACGAGTCTTCCAACACAGTAACAACAGTGGCAAGATTCCAAACCACGGTTAAGTAGACAAACCCTGCGAAATAGAAGACCGCCAACACCACAAAAAGCCCAACTCCGCCGCTCCTTCCCCCAGTTGTAAGTGCCCATATGACGATGACAAGCACTGCCATGACGTTGTAGGCGAAAAAGGCTGCGAAGGTGCACAGAAAGGTTACCATGAGTCTCTTCCAAACCTTGGGAACGACGGTCATGACCTTGGAGAAAGTGACCTCTCTTGCGGTGTAGATTGAGGCGATGGTGTATACCACTGCAGAGGTGGAGAGGAGGGAGAAGATGAGGAGGAAAGTGAAGTAGATGAGCTTGAAGAGCATGAAGGTGGTCCATTCCGAAGAGAGCATGTTGGAGAAGGTGTGGTATTGGGGTGTGACTTGTGGGGTTTCCATCATTTGTTGTGTATTTTTGACGATCTTGCCGAAGAGGATGTTGGAGACTTCGATGTGGATGAGGAAGATGAAGGAGAGAGGGAGGATTAGAGTTAGGGTGATCTTGCTGAAGATCTTTCTCCATGCAAATATGATTTTGTAGGATTCTCTGTAGACGCCAGAGAACCCCAGGAACTGCATCTCTTCTTGTTCTCTGTCCATAGCTCTCTCTCTGTATTCTCCAATGGAGTTTTGGTTTTGGTTTGGTGGGGGTGATATGGGTTCAGAATATATGAGGAAACGCTTTGCAAGAATCTGACTAAGGCTGGAATTTGACTCGTTGCTCTTCACCCACATTATCGTTCTATGTGCTATTATTTGAAAGCAATCAAGTCAACGATTAATTTGTGTTTTCTTTTATCGGTACAATGATCGGTCAGATGCATATTCAATTTAAAAAAATAAAAAATAAAAATCCAACGAATGAAAAACCCAATAAATAATAAAATATTATTAGATTGCATCATATTTTGAAAACAATTCAATCCATTGAAAGAAAATATATAAATATGAATTTAATGAATGTGTGTGTGTATATATTCGAAATGATCTTTATTTTAAAAGTTTTATTACTTACTATTGACATAAATTATATTCTAATATTTATATAAATAAAATCAGGAGCACTTTGGATATTAGTAGTTATTCATGTGTTGTATAGTATGATTTTTCTATGGGTTCAACATTATAATATTACTTTTTTGCAAGATTTTTGCAAATGACATTTCTTTTTATTAGTGATAAGAAAGTATTTGATTTTACTTTTTCTCGTAACATTAATTCGATAAGAAAGAAAAAATTCTATTTTTTTATGTAGTTCAGATTTAAATTCGATTTATGCGAATTGAACGTGGTCGGTTGGTTCATCAATCCACTTATCTAATTTTATTTTAATTTTATAAAAAAATATTTATTATATTTTTGTTTGAAAAAATTATTTTAATTCTTTATTTTAAAAATTAATTAAACATTTAAAATTTGTAAATTTTTTTTATTTTAAAAAAATTATAATTAAGTGGTAGATCGGTTGGACCAGTTAACCTATTTTCACAACTCTCATTTTACACGTACTTTTAAAATTGTTTAATAAAATATATTAATATCTTTAGGTGAGTGTCCTACCAAGGCACGTCAAAAGATTTATCTACAAACACAACAAAAAAAAATGAATCTAATAAATACTTTTGTTTTTATTTTCATAGCTAATAACCTTAAGCAGCCAAAAAAGCGAAAGCAACTTCAGACAGAGGAATGGCATGTTTGTAATTGTAGTGAAAATGGAGGGGGTTTCCACTTGATCGTTGTATTTTGGCCATAATGGATTAAATAATTATTTTATAATCGTTAACGTTACGGCCAAGCCGTGACGAAAACTACGAATGAGAATTTAATAAATAAAAATTCTTTGTTAATAATAAATATTGCTTTTGTTTTTGTCCTTCTTCATCAAGCTTCTTTTTCTTGGACAATTAGGGTCTCGACAAAGAATCGAGAGCATTTGCCACAATTTTTACGCTTCGATAACAGTGTTCTTTGTTTGTACCAAAACTATTTTTTCCAATATAAATATATAATATCTTATTATCACTAGTTTAACATTTTTTAAAAGTTTGAGTGTAAAATAATTTTTTTTTTAACGTTTGATTGCACTTTTCAAAACACAAAATCATAATGAAATTTCAGTTTCTAAAACGTACTATACTTTAAAAATACAATAAATAACTTTACTATATTATTGAACAGATTTAAAATCAAAACATTGCCACCAGATGAATTTAAGATCAAAACTACTTATAATATAATTAAAATTTATTTGGTTAAATTCTTTTAACAATAACTTTTTGGGGTTTTTCCGTTAATTGAAAGAATAAAAATTCATCAAAAATTAACTTTATTACTTATGCTTGAATGAATTTACACCACTAGTGAGTGCGCTTAGCAATTGATAAGGGAATATGGTAACTTAATCAATACTATTTTTTTTTCTGTTTGATTAGTAGATATACATAGTGCGTCAAATATTTAGATATTTATTCTGAGAGAGTTCTAACATTCAATTATAATAAGGATGTGAGAGAAAGAAAACTCATAGGTAGTGTAAACGATCTTTCGTCCAAGAAATTTCTCCTGTAAAAAGTTTGACTAAGACAATCTTGGAAATGTTCTATAACTTGTAAAGTCTTGTGAAACTTGCTTATGGATGTTGAGAAGGAGACATGAATAAATGTTTAATGGTGAGAAAGGGTCATAACAATCTTAATTTTATTTTCTGAGTATGATCGAGATGTTGTATCTACTTTTCTTTCAAACGTAAGAATTTATGACATCTTATTTAGTTATATATTATTTATATTTGAACCTAAAAAACATTTAGTAAAATGCAAATATGTATTTATATTTTTTTTATAATTAATTATATCTTAATTATAATCATTTGTAATTAAAACTTAAATCTTAATCATTCATAATCAATTATATCTTAACTATGATCATAAAAAATAGATAGATACCTTTTAATTATATCTTAATTATAATTAATTGTAATTAAAACTTAAATCATAATTAATTATATCTTAATTTATCCATTTTTTTTATTGTTGGAATCAATTACAATGTTCTGCAATCCAAATTACATGTAATGGTAATCGATTATGATAAATATGTAATTAATTATATTAAACTGTACACCTTAATTATTTTAGCATGTAATTGGTTATAGCTTTTTCTAATCGATTATATATGAAAAAAAAAATGTGCGAAGAGTATATGTGAGATGGACAACTTATCTATAAATGTGGATTCAAATTTTTTTGTTATAAATGTATAAAAAAACCCCTCCTATTACACCATGGGCTACTTCATTTGAGTCTGCAGTTATGTTAACCCAAAATATGAGGCCCTGTCGTCTAATTTCATTTTGTGGCCTTAGCCCATTCCAGTATTAAATCATAGAATATTTCTTCCTGCAACTCCATAATTACTACCTGTTCTCCCAATTACTTTTGAAATGCTCATCTTACTTATTGTAGAAGTTTTCCAAACACACATTTCGAAAGTGGAATGCACATTCTGGAACAGTAATATTATAATTATGGAAGGATTATCTAAAAAAACTTTTAAAGCAACCTTTCGGAAAAATTCTTTTCAAAGTTTTTCGGAATAGTCAGTTCAGAATACTAATATTACCGATCCAGAATGTGTTTCCAGAATGTGTTTTCTGAAAGTCAAAACTAACCATATAAGTATTCTAACTTGGAATCAATACCTTTATGATAAATATTTTCGGAATGTGTGTTCTGAAAACCTCTAACAAAAATATGATGGTATTGGAAAAGTTAGCTTGGTGGAAGGAAAAATTTAGGGAGGTACAAAAAGCACAAGCCCACATGACTTTGCAAAGGTAAACCATGAAAAAACCGAGGGTGTTGCTCCCTCCACCACCACCCCTTACTCCCTCACCTTCCTAATTTATATGATTTTCAAAACTATCCTTCTGTTAAAATTTATTTACTTTTACCATTTAGGATTTTTTAATATATTTCAAAACCCTAATTTTATCTCATTTATTCACACACACCGCACCCCACCACCACATCTCTCACGGATTCTCTCTTTTCTTTTCATATCCGTTTTGAGTTTTTGTTCTTCCTTCTCTCCCTTTTCCATTCATTATTCTCTTCTCTCCCTTTTTCGTTCATTCTCTTTTCATTTTAAATTCTCTCTTCTCAACACCTAATCAAAACTCTAACACCCTTCTAAAGAATGTCTCTCTATTCTCCTCTCCCTTCCTTTCATCTCCACAAACAATCCAGCCAACGCCCTTCTCATTTTGTGTTCCCATAACACTCTTGGGTTACTCCCTCACACCTCCACTTAAACACTAAAATTCCTCCTCTTCTTTTCAACTCCAGAAACATAAACTTCCTTTGTTTTCTTTTTCCTAATTCTCGAAATCCTGCAAACCTCCTCTCCTCTCCTTTCACGACCCACCTTCTCCCATCTTTTCTTTTCACAACCGTAACCAATAATCCTATTTTGTCTCTCCCTCTTTCTATTCCTATTACATATTTATTTCTTTAATACTAAACTCTTCCACACTTATACATTACTCTTTACTCCTTCCCCTCAACTCATCAACCCAATGTAAAATATTTCCCTGCATGCTACTTCCATAATGAAACCTACGCGTTCTTTTTAATTAAATCTATATATTCAAATTATATTACGGTTTAAAAAAAATTAAGAAAATATATATAAAATAAATAAATATATTCGAATTATAAATTAAACAAAATAAAATAGAAAAGAAAAAAAAATCAGAATCGGAACTGTGGGATATCCGTTAAATGGATATCTACTTCTGTCCACGCTCCTCCTCTACACTCCTCCACATCAGGAATCAACACCAATGAAAGTAATGAACGGACAAGAAAGAGAAGAAAAGAATGAACAGAAAAGGGAGGGAAGGAAGAACAGAAAAGGGAGAGAAGGAAGAACAAAAACTCAAAACGGAAATGAAAAGAGAAGAGAGAATCCGTGAGAAATGTGGTGGTGCGTGAGTGAATAAGTGAGGTAAAATTAGGATTTTGAAATATATTAAAAAAATCCCTAAATGGTAAAAGTAAATAAATTTTAACAGAAGAATAGTTTTGAAAATCAAATAAATTGGAGAGGTGAAAGGAGAAGGGGTGGTGATGGAAGGAGCAACGGCCAAAAAGTGAAAGACTCAATTAAAATATCAAATATTCATTAATTTTTACTGTTTTAGTGCAAAAATCACATAATACAACGTGTGTACGTATAATAGTTTTGGCTGATTAGCTTCAAACTTGCCATCAGTCGATTATTCATATTAATGTGACTATTTATTGGTAAGTCCAAAGTTATAGTTTATAATTAAGAAATTAATGGATTTAATTAGTAAGTATTCAATCGAAGATTGGGATCCCATCTAGAACATGCTAAGGAAAATACTAATTTACCAGCAACAATTCGCCATGCTTAATGATAATTTCTTTCAAAACAAGGAACTCTTAGTAAGTAAAGAAGAATATTATATTTGGACTAATTCATGGTATCTGATGTCATTCAACGATAGGATTCATGAATATGGTTCATGCCTCTTGCACAAATTCAAACCATGTTATGTCACACTCCATCGATACTTTGAGTAAAGGATAGATAGATATCACTCATAACAAAAGCTTAATTAAACACCTCAAAGCTAGTTCTAATAAACAACTATTGGCGTCACGTAGCAAATTTAATTTATTGAGGCAACAAATTTGTTTGTTAATACAACCAAACACTGTGACACCGACACACAAACACAACAGACAATTGGCTCTCTCAGACTTGAATAACATCAAAATATGCAGATCCAATGTCTCATAAGAAGAGCCCGTGACTAATGCACCATTATCATACTCCCACCACACAAACATTCCAAACTGAACCATCAACACAGCCAGCTCACACTTACTTTCTTCACAAAATTATTGCCACTAATATATACAAACATCACACACTAACATTTAGTAATGCTAGCTATAGTTTATAATTAACTACTTCAAGTCCACAAGTCTTCAACAGCATCAAACTGCATTAATGGAAATCTTCATCCCAGATTCACAGTGACCAGGATAGTTGCATATGAAGTAGTTCTGTCCTCTTGCCAGCTTGATTTGATCGTTCCCTGAACGGAACACTCTTGCACCTGCTGTACTTCTGCAGTTGCTGTATCCACTCTTATCCACAGCAACCACATTGTGGCTCGTTGAGTCATACTTGAAGACTGCAGCAGTTACCACATTGAGCATGCAGTTACATGGTGAGACTAAGCATAACACAATTTCTATATATTACAGTCTTCACTATTTTGTAAAAATCTTGTTAAAAGCTAAGAGTTGATAAACAAGTTAAAACTAGCATTTTGCAGTGTGTGGAGTTATTAAATTCACTTACCTAAGATATCACCAGCTCTGAACCTTTTTCCATTGGGCCAAGTATCAGTGTTGAAGCTCCATCCTGCAGGTCCTCCAACAGTGTAAGTTGCTGCATTAGCACCTTTCGAAAGAACCAACAGGCACAGTAGACAAATCACAGAGACCAAAACCAAAGATTTTGCACTGTCTCTTCCCTGAGACATTCTTGTATAGTGCAGACCTTAACAACAACTAGTGAAATAAGCGAACTTTACTTGTGTTGGCTTGCAAGGTTGGGTTGAGGCTTATCCCTTTAATAATGGAATGGATTGTGTGACATTATGGGCCATTAAAATTGTTTTGTTTATACATGGGGACATGTAACTGACTTTTCTTTAATAATTACAGTCAATTCAATAATTTGTTGATTAAAGTAGATGCAACTAAGAGGTACACCATGATAACTGTCACCGTGGACATTTTTTAACTGTTCAATTGTATGATGAAGTGGGGTCTAACGATTAACTAATAACCGTGTCCTTCCAATTCTGACACGTCAATGCAACATTGAAAATTTAATGATTGATGGATAGCCTCTACTAACTACATTAAAATAAATACTCAATTCATCTCGATGTAAATAGAATTGGTCAAGTTAATTAATTATAATTAATATATAGTTTTCTTTTTATTTTTAAAATAAACGTCTAAAATGAATTACAACTCACGGGTCAACCCGGCCCACCATGGGTTCAGACGAAGTTGAGTTTGAAAAAAATGTATTTTTTTATATGGGTCAATTTTGAACACGACTCATTTAAATCCGACTCATCCGGATTGAATCCGTTAACTCACCAACCTACCTAATTTTATTTTATTAATTTATTATCTTATAAAATCTTAAAAAATACTCTCTTCATTCACCAAGAAAGATTATTTTGTACTTTTTATTATTATTTTAAATTGTCTTAGTTTAACATCATTTGAAAGTAAAATTTATTTATATCTGAATTACAAAAAGTTTTAATTCTTTTTATTTAAAAAAATTGTAATTAAATGAGTGAGTTCCATTTAACCTATCAATTTGTGGTGGGTCGGATCGAGTTAAAATTTTTATGACTCGTTATAAATGAGTCGGATTAAGTTAGTTTTCTAAGTGATGAACTTATGATGAACAGTTAGATGATTCGGATATCCGTTTTCAGACTACTAAAGAAAAGTAACCGAAGGTTATGACTCTTAACCGGAGAAATCATTCTTATAACTGATGATTTAGTGAACAGATTCTCTTTCATCAAAAGTGAAGAAATATCTTATTTTGTAGATAAGGAAGTGATGAATAATTGGTAGGAAAGAGAGAAAATAACAGTGGGTTTGGAGAATGAGCAGTGGCCCTAAAGAAAAGGAGATAAATTTAGTTGGAAAAGTGGTGGCGTGATTTTTGGAGGCTGAACGGAGGAGATTATGCGAAGGTTTTAGATAAGAAGAAATGATTAAAAGAATTAAAGTAGGAATGGGAATATTGACTGCATAATTTGGCTGACAGTTGGTGTAGCCCAAAGATTTGATTGGACACCACTTCTTCCAACCGCTAATATATCTTTCTCCATCTTCCTCACTTCTTTCACAAACGATAAATCATAAATAACATAACTTTCCATCCAACTTTGAGAAAATAAACTTATAAATTATTCTCCTTTATGAACTTTGGAGAATATCTCTTTGTATATTATTCATTTTAATGATTTTCTTGATATGATATCATCAAGTTCGTTCTTTATAAATTATTTAATATGACTTTGACACATTACTTGAGATAGAGAGGTAAATATCATTTAAATTTATTAGAATTATAATTATGTCCCTAAAAATTTTAAATTAGTAAACTCATCTTGTTTCACTTTACTTTAACGAGGATAATTTTTGTAAGTGAAGAGAATATTAGTTTTTTAGTTAGTTTTTTAAAAAAGAAAAAATTATTTGTCTAATCATAAATGACTTGTATATTTATTGAGTCATTCTAATTATTATGGTTCTAACATATTAGAAGTTTATGGTTAAACATTCTTTGGTTGATGAGTTATAAGCACTGATCTTATATTCATATTTTATCTTAATAAAACTTAATTAACTTGTTTGTGTAGGTAAGCTTTTACTTCATTAAATATTTCCATATATTAAAAATATTTGTGTCTTCATTTTATAATTATTACTATTATTCTCTATTATTATTCTAAGGCAAGTTTGAAAATATTTTAACAATATGTTCAGATATTTTTTATTCTTATATATATATATATATCTGTGTGTGTGTGTGTGGTTTTCCTGCCCCTTGGGACGTCCAGAAGAACATTAAGAAATTATTTAAGCATTTTTTATATTTGAATATTCACTAGTTTACCACGGTTAAATCCAATCAAAGGCTTAATAATAATAATCTAGAATATGACATAAAGCATACTTTACAAATATAATACAAGAAACACTGTGAGAGCAACTACGAAACCATCCTTTTAATTTCAATTGATACCTGTAATTACTGATCCCCCAAGCTTACAAACAGTATTTATTTATTTAGATACATAAACTAAGTTTAAATAAAAAATATATAGTATGTTAGGTTATGTTGCTATCCTAAAATTTGGTTCTAAACTTGATTTTGTAATAAATAGGATTAATTCCTTGAAAAAAGTTTTTTTTTTATTTTAAGAACAAACAATAATATTTAATTATGAGAACTGTTTGCAAGTAGTAATTATATCACATGTTTTTAAGATATTTATAAAATTTATTTAAGATATTTATATTAGTTTATTTTAAAAAACTCATTTGTATATTATTATTATTACAATTATTATTTATTATTACCAAAACACATTAACTATTTTGACATCGATATTTTTAAAGTAATTTAAGTAATCTTTAAAATAAGTGAACCCTTATAGTAGACACGGCACATTCACCTAAACTCTATTGGCACCTAGCATTCGAAAATTCAACATCACGATATAGGACCTCACCTCTAGTCCCATCTTAACAAAAAAATAGATTTTGAATTATGATTTAATCCAATTTAACTCTATTTACACATAATATATATTTCACTCATTTTAACTTTATTTAAATTAGTTTAAAAATAAATGGTTTATATAATATTAATGTTAATATTGAAAGTTTCACATTTACTAAAAATATGATCAATTCACAATATATATTAGATGCAAACCTTACTTTACAAATTAATTTGTGATGTTAAGTTAGACTTAAAATCTATCTTTTAACATAGCATTTGAGTCATGAGTTAAAATTTATCTTAATAAAATTTGTTTGTTAAGTCTATTATTTTATCTGCTATCATATAATCTATTAAAGTTTAGTACCACACAAAATATATATA
>NW_025907627.1:5916-25957 GCF_018835915.1 Vigna umbellata | reverse complement strand
CTCTTTTGTGTGTACTAAACTTTAATATTTTATGATGCAGTAAATTGCCTTCAAACAATTCCTTTTAGATATTTAACTCATGACTCAAATGCTATGTTAAAGATAGTTTTAAGTCTAACTTAACATCACAAATTAATTTGTAAAGTAAGGTTTGCATCTAATTATATTGTGAATTGATCATATTTTTAGTAATGTGAAACTTTCAATATTAACATTAATATTCTATATATATATATATATATATATATATATATATATATATTTAAACGTATTAATGTGTATATTGAATATCCCACGTTATCTAAAGTTACAATCAGTTTACAATTGACATAAAATTTACAAAATATATAAAAGTGTCAAAAGATTTTTATGATGAAAAATTATCACAAAATTTAATGTATGTTAAGCTCATTGTTGTATAAATGTTATCTGATTAATTGGAAACTGAATTTGTAACTTTTTTATCTTAAAAGGATATAAAAACATATTTCAATAAATATTTTAAAAAATTGGTGGATGAGGTTCCCAAAATCAATCGTTTTAACGAAAAGTTAAATAAACAAATAATTCTAACTGACTGGGTTATATTATATGTTTGATTGATAAATTTCATTAATAAAAAAACATTGAAGTTCCCGTACTTAACGGTCATGATTTCAATGTAATTAGTGCATCTAATCTTTGGAAAGAAAAAATGAAAAAAGAAAGTTTGGAAGAAAGAAAAAGAGATCCCATGAGAGAGAAATTAAAAGAAAGTGTGGAGGAAGAGGATTGGAGATATTGGTGCTGTGTTGGTTGAGAGAGACCACTTATTCTGTATTGGCCTCTTATTCTTTCTTTCATCTGTGCTGTTCTTCTCTTTCTTTGCTTTGCCCATGTGTCTGATTATGATGAGCCATCTAAATGGAAATCAGAGATGGGTAGCCGAGTGCTTTCGGTTAATTAGGTCCACAATTTCGTTACTTAGTGTTAAAATCTTTGTGTTCATTACTTCCTTTAACTATGTCAAAAAGCAACACATATACATCAAATGAAACATATGAGATCATGCTTTATAAAGAGAGATGCAGGCCGGTGGCCAAAAAGATTGACACGCCCTGCTTTTGCTTAATTAAGTCAAGAGATGCATCAATAGTAATAAATAATTTAAGGTTATATCAAACACGAAATACCATTACAATCTTATTTGTCTCTAAAACTTTGTCTCAGCTTGTCGACTGAATTTGTTGTTTGTTATCATGGATGTCATTGGAAGTTGAAACAGTTGGTGGTTTGTTTAAAACTTCCTAGATAATGTCAATAGATTTGAAATTTAAGAATGAGTTTATACCATCATACTAAGCATATGAAATCTTGCCATAATAAATATGGATTTTAAATTTAATTTAATTTAAAAAAAAACACTAAAAAGTAAATTTTACATAACGAGATGTAAATCTAACAAAAAAATTTATCATCAAAAAAGGTTTAGTTAACTTAAATACTATTTTAAAAAGTAAACCAGCAAAATATTGTCATCATTGTCATATTTCATAAGGGATCATTTGTTTGAAATCAGTTACATAGAAACAAAAACATTATTACGAGTGGTGAGTTGTTGCACATAAATTAAAATTTTTATAATATGTTGTGTGTCCAAGATGTGGTTAAGGTTGAGAGGTATTTGGTGATTTGATATAGGAAGGATTGTGTGACTAGAATTTTGAATCGGAATATCTTGACCACTACCAACAATTAGTATCTAATTTAAATGACTTAAATTAGAATAAGACATCAAATTACCTTATGATGTCGTTGAGTGATACGAGACTCTAGTGTCCATATACCACGTGCTGTTAGGAGGTGCTAGGGACATGGTGTGCATAGCAGCAATAATGTTGGTAGGTACTAAGGAAGTTGCGGCAGTGTAGGCTTGAGAACACTAATCTAAAATGTCGGCTTACTTTGAAGGTTTTGCGGGGTGAGTCTAACGAGATATGGGATAAGGACAAGGAGGAAGAGTCCAATTCCAAGGATTCCAATAAATAGAATGAGATGACTACCATGATGAAGAATGAACTATATCAGGAGAAGTAGACAAACCAAATAAATCATTTGAGCAAGATCCACTATGTTGATTATGTTTACCAAAACAACCCTGATTGTTGTGATTGTAGCATGACCTAGAACGATTATTTGAGTGACAGTTGGAGTGTTGTGGCAAGGAGTGATGAAGGTCCCGTAGGGCTAAAGTGTATATGGCGGTGTGAGAAGCAATTGTTTGCATCTTCACTAGACCAAATCCCTTGAGAGTCAACATAGAACATGCCTGGAGGAAGGAAGGGAAATAATTTCTCTAACAGATCAGGGTGGCTACACAACAAAAGGGATTGAACAAATTAGAGACTAGTTAGAGAACCAAATAATGGCTACTAACAGGAGAGCCAACATTCATAAACTAATTAGAGATTTGTTTGAATCCCTGACAATTTGCAAAAACATTTGGAAAGTTATCCATGTGAGTGGAAAAGAAATCCTGCTTGAGAGCAAAACCACGAGAATTTTGGTTGTCTTGAAAAATGGAAACTAAACGATTACAGGTAATCATATCTGTGAAGCCTTTCTCCATGATAGTGGTGAATAGATAAAAAAAGATAAAGTAGATCCACTAAAGTACAGTAGAATCAAGAGTGGTTCACTATTCATGATTAACATCAGTTGGAGTCAAACGTTTATTCTCAAGTTGAGGGATGATATGGTGAAGAACTCTGGTAGCCCGATCATGAGTTTCAAAAAGTCCAATCCACATAACATGATGGTCATTCTTCATGTCCCACATAAAAGGGATGTTATTTTGATATTAATGAACATGAGTGTTGGGTGAAATTCAAGTTTACTTGTGTTACCAATGAGGAGCATTGGTATCTTGAAGCTACAGTGAAATTTTGATGATGATAAAAGCTGAAGAATTGAAGACTCTAAATGCATCTTTGTTAAACGCATTTTGTAGAAACAAATGTATAGGATAAAATGTAATGATGTAAAAACTCTTAGAAGTTTTCATATTTAGTGAGTCATTGCACAAATAATCGATTATCAAGAGTAATAATCGATTATCACAAGCCAGTTTAGAAGAGAGTTGCTTGCGCAAATAATCGATTATTACACAAAATAATCGATTATCACTGTTTTATTTAATTCTGTCCAAGTCTCTGGAATAATCGATTATTGCTCAGGATAATCGATTATCACCATTTTGAAAACCCCATAACGGACACAAATAATCGATTATCACTTATGATAATCGATTATCAATGGCAGTTGGGAGATGTTTTTTTAGTTTTTGACCTTGCACGAAACTAGGCTTATAAATAGAGGTCTTCACAGCTCTTAGAAATAACTTTTCAATTGAGAGTATTAGAGCTTTGTGCCTAAGGGAAGCTCTCTGTGAGTGAAAAGGATCTATGCCATTTTGAGAATACAGTTTGTCTGAGGAAGTTCTCAAAGTGATAGAAGTGCTCTTGCCTGGTCTTGTGAATAGGAGAAGCTCGCGTTTTGTGTGTCAAAGGTCGGAGCGGTTCTCTTCAAGTTGGCTGAGCAGGTTCTTCCGTTCGTGTGTCGAAGGAAGGTGTTTTCTATTCCTTGCTTATTTTGATTATCTGATTGTAATCTGCAAACCATATTTTTAGTGAAAAAGGTTAATCACTATTTATAGTGATTAACGACTGGACGTAGAATCTTTTGATTCGAACCAGGATAAAAATTCTGTGTTGATTTTCTTGATCCCTAAACTCTTAGCACATATTTTAACTTGTGTTGTGATCGTTACACGCTTTCCGCTATCTATATTTTATTCCGCTGCGCGACTCTATAACGGTACCGATTGTTCCGACAACTTGAAGAGGATGAGCCAAGATCGAAGTTGATTGAAGACATGACGTCAACGATGGGACATGAGTGAATAACAAAAAGAAGAGGCGACAATTAGGTTAGTAGGTGGTGGCGCACATGTTCTAGGACCAGGGGACAACATGCGAGTGAGAAGGGATGAGTGACTCACAACCACTAAAAGAGAAAGGACAATACACGAGTTAAAGAAGAAAGTGAAGGTGTGAAAACATGTTGTTGGTGGATGAAAGGAGTGACGACAACACAAGAGAGAGCCTTGAAATGTGAAGCGTTGCAAAAAAGAACACACTACATCAATCACAGATAGGTGAAGCATGGATCATAGAAACTCGTGATACCATAAATGTAATTATGTATAACATAATTATAATATTTAATAATCTAATTACATAAATTTGATTAGCTTAATAAAATATCAATTTTAATAAAAATAATTGTATAACATTGATATTTTAATAAATAATTATAAAAAGTATAAAAAATATTATAATTTTTTAGACTACTTAATTTAAAATAAAAATAAATACGAGAACAGGGAATTAAGACAAACTGTAAACAAAAAATCAAAAATAAATTTGAAATGATTATATACATACTTATTCATATTTTTCATTTATTTAAAAAGAAAACAAATATTATTAATACTTACATAAGAAAAAAAAGCATTTTTATTGAGATAGACTCAAACAGTAAAATAGATTCTAACAATACCCGAGAATGGGATGATTGGCACTACTATTTCCCTCTTAAACAAACCTCAAAACCACCACATCTTCTTTATCCGTCCGTCAATTATAACTTTTGCAGAATTCTCGAAACGCTAAGGCTATTTCGAAAACGTAATTCCTTTCAAAGTAAAGAATAAGTGTGTATACAATTTGTGTGTGCTAAAATTAGTTTAAAAAACTAATTTCTGTAAGAGTAGTAAGATTGAAGATTGGGTATGTTTCGAAATTGACAAATTCTTAGCGCGATTCAACGATATAATTTTCTATCCCAAGACCTCCATAGGTAAATATGTCTAAGATAGTGGCTATGACTAGAAGCTATGATGTAATCAATTTACAGAAAAAACGTTTATACTATATAAAACCTATTTATACATAAATTATGGGTTAAAGCAGAAAGGAAAGCTATGACATGAGTGTACACGTGTGACAAACCAACCTTTCTCTATTTAATTCTCTACTTCCCAACTACCGCCACTACCTATTTTAACTTTTAACTCCAATTCACCATCTCTTCTACTCTTCTAGAACAATCATACAAAAGTAAAATCAAATATATATATATTTAAGGGCTTAAAAATATATTTGATCTAATAATAATAATATACATTTGTTGGACTCATTATACAGAAAAAATGTATTATGCCACATTTTCTCTCTCGACTTCTTTTCAAATTTTTTGAAAAATTTAATGTGAGAAGGATTTTGTTGGGCATAAGAACAACAAAAATTAGGTTTAATAATGTTTTGCAATTATAGATGTGAGTGACGAACTAACTAAATTTGTACCGGTCTTTCTCGTAGTTGGTTAATAATGGACACATGTTCAATTTCTCACATTTTAAATGAGTTAATATTAGGAGTGTTACTTCCAACTTCAACCCTGCCTTCATCCCAAAAAATAGTGTGATTTTTCTTTTATTTTTTTTTCTCTTTAAGATTTGTCAATAATATTAACGACTTTTTTAAACGTTATTTTCTTGGTTTACTGGAATGATATATGGATTCAGAATTTTACGCAAAATTACCTATAAATAATTTTCATCGCTAAATGTTTTATCTTTTAAACAATGTTTTACCTTTTGGGTGACATAGTGGTTTTTCATTTGAGATAGAGAATGTATTGTTGCTCGTATTTTAGCTTTTATACACACATATGATACAAAAAAAAAATTAATTTCAAAATAAAAAAACTAAAAGAGATAAAGGCTAAGAAAATCAGGAATATAAATAAAAAGCAACCGTGAGTAATTTGAGATGGTAAAAAGATATTTTTTTTGTAATGGCTGTATTAGTTTATATATGAAATATTCTACCTAAAAAGAAAGGAAAATAAAATATTCATTGAAATATTTATGGAGAGAGTGAGAACCAATAATCTCTCTTTCAAGTTATGTATTTTTTTTTCTTTTATTATGAAGAAATGTTTTTAGATAAGTTGGGTTCACAAATTCATCAAAGTTAACTAGTATCCTCAATGCTATCAAAATACTTATAGTGTTAATGTTCATTTAAAACAAAAAAATTGGGTAAAATGTAGAGATTAAATAAAAGCATCAAAATTGATAGTGAGTCTCTCTCTATCTATCTATTATATATATAATTAATTAATTAAAATGATCGTTTATATCACTTTTAAGTAACTAAGAAAAACCGACACTCATCATATGATATTTATAATTAAATTACAATATACATGTATATTTTTTTTATATTTATAAACCATGCGAAATATATCCATTTATGCATTAAATATTTTAGTTTTGTTATTGTCCAATTAACCCATGGCGCAACAAGGGGATGAAAAATAACAATTATTATCATTTAAAGAAGTAACATTAATTATAACGTATATGATTAATGTTGAAATTGACTGAAGTGATTAAGTTTGCTATGTTTTTTTTTCTTCTGAAAGCTGTCTCATTGTAATTGACCTGCCCTACAGATCTTTTTAGTTTCCAAACCTTAATTTATGTTTTCTTATCTTTCCATATTTTGATTTTATTGTGGATTACCTGAAAGCTTTAACATCAATAAGGATGCTTACTTTTCTGATGGAGTACACTTTCACATTCAATAAATTTTTACATTTATTATCTTACTTTCCATCCACTTTTTATATCTGTAAATATAAAATTCGTTGTTTTGATACCATATATTTTTAAAAGTAAATTGTCAAGCGATTAGTGGATGTCCAAATGTGATTTCCCCTTACTGATATATATTAATTTTGTTAAATTTTTAAGACTGCTGTTGAAAAGTAAATCAACAATCACAAAAGAATATATATATATATATATATATATATATATATATATATATGCGAAGATTAAAAAAAAAGATTAAGTAAAAATGAAAGTCAGAAATTACTTTTAGGAAATTCAAATCACATATGAAAGTAGGAAGTAAGTACCACCAAATAAATTTTGAATTATAAATCAAAACTAGGTTAACAATTTGTTTGTCCAAGAATTTCTACAAAGATATGTAAGAAACGAAAGAACATATTCTCCCACACACACCATTTACATATTTTGCACAAATTTAGTTGTGAAATAGATATCATCAATATTGCTTGCACGTTTTGCAATAAAGCAAAAGCTTATTGACATCTTGAAACATGGTTTTAATTTAAACCTCTTAACAATACACCCACTATAAAAACATATTGCATAAATTATTCATGCCCTATTACACATCATTTATACTCCTCCTCTGCCTTATATTTTATTGGCACGTGTCCAAATTGATAGTTGTGACGTCATTGTTTAATTTCAGTCACCATTTTACGTCAGAATAAGTATGTCAAGAATAGGAAAAGAATATTTCGGTTGTTGCATGTTCCAAGGACACATACTATCTATAACCAAGCTATTGCCTGTCCACCAAATTACAGAACCATTTACAATTATAATATTATTTTTCTAAGTGATATAAAATAATATTGCAATAAATAACAATACGATGGATCCAGCCTACAAAACAAACGAATTTGATAACTGCGCTTAGGATAGTTATCTAGGTAGAAGTCGTGCAAGAATATCAATAAAACAATATATCTAGCAGTTTCTTAATCCTATTATGAATTAATTTTCAACTATTGCGTGTTTATACATACCAAAAATAGTCTCATGAAAAATAGAATAATAATTTTGAAAGCACTCCGGGTGTTTTAACATACTGATAAAACAACTAAAGCGATATCATTAAAATCATTAATTCAGTGTAGTTATAATTAACCTAACTATTATCAGTGGTTGTCATACACAAAAATAATGATAACAGAAATTACAAAAAAAAACCATAAAAAGTCAGCTTCGCTATACCAAATTTAATTTCATTGACCTACTTACTTTCCTATAAGAGATTCTACAATAAACACAAAGCATCAATGACTAAGATTCAGGCATCATCATCAATAATCTCGTGAATTGTTGAGCAAGGAAGAGTTAATGCATGCATTGCATTCATTAAGAAGATACACCTACATTTGATCACAATCTCGCTATTAGTATGTGTGTGTATATATATGGGCATAAAAGATACCTGCATCTGCCACTACTTTTATTCTTAGTGAGCTTTGAATCGAAGTTGCCATTGCAAAAATAGAGACAAGACATTTTAGTGATCAATGTCTGCAATTTTGAATACCATATTCACTTACTGGGTATATTTACCCCAAGCCTCGCGCAGCAAACGTGCGTCTCACACTAATCACTACCCTTAATCAGATCATCAACACTCAAAGCTTTATTCTTCAGACGGGGAAAAGGAAATAACATTAAAGTTATAAACAAAAAAAAAAAGTTGGAAAATTTTCACTCTAAACACAACCTGATGATGAAAGGCCTCATCATAATTACGATGGCCTTTTGCAAAACTATAAACTAGAATTGCTATTTGCTAAATGCTAGAATTCATTATGGAGGGTGAATACTAGAAATCTAATTAAACTACAATCATAGATGTATCATACGAGGTTAAATAATTAAACCATCGAATGGTCATTATGATGAAGAGACACCCACACCAAGAAAATCAATGAAAGGAACTTCTTTGGGTTCGATATTGGTCTCATCTTCAGGTGTTTGTTGTTGGTGATCTTTCTCTGTGGAAGCCTTCAACTTGGTGAATGTGGATGAGTTGTTGTCGCAAAAACTCATCAAAAAGTTTCTCTTTATCCTTCCATCATTATCAGAATCAAGGAAACTAAAAGGACTTGTTGGAACGACCCTCTTGTAGTTGGGAAGAGAGAATGCAGGATTTGGATAAATTCTGTAAAGAAACGATCTATCTGAGTTTCTGGAACATTCTGAGAGATAAACACTAGAAGAGCAAGAAGAACTGTTGAAATATTCTCTCCCTCCTTTTCTATCCACTACAGTAGAGCCGTTTATGGTGGTTGGCACAGAAGCAAAATTCCAAGACGCCAGAGAACCAGAGGGAGTAGCATCCGCAACTATCCTATTATTAGCAGTCGTATTATTGTTATTATCCTTATTATTATCGAGGCTCCGAAAGTCAAAGAATCTTCCATTCTCAAACCCAAATCTCGTACCAAACAAAAGGTCTTGATGAGAGTGTGGTGTTCTCTTCTCGAGGAACGTGTTGGAATCGTTGTAAACATCTTGGAAACTTCTTTTCCCACATAACTTGGACTGTTCCCTTTGCTTTCTCGCCATTATAACGTGCCAGTGGTTCTTCACAGCATTATCAGTTCGGCCAGGGAAAAGCCTCGCTATGAGAGCCCACTTGTTCCCGTGAATTCGATGAGCTGCGAGTAACCTCTCTTCTTCCTCTTCCGTGAACGGTCTTCTGTTAATTCTTGGATCAAGCTGATTGAACCACCTTAATCTGCAACTTTTCCCTAAGGAACCAAAACATGATCATATGATTAAGGTTTATTATGAATCACAGACACAGAGACATGGACAACTTTTATGAAGATAATTAACAGCTTTATCTATATATGTATACAGATATTAAACATAAAGTGCTTAAGGAATGAATCAAGTTGGCTTTAGCCAGGTGCAGTAGTATTAATTAAAGGTAATCAATAGTAAACCCTTGAATTAGATCTTCCAGTGTTAACTATAAGATTTTTAATTAAATTGATGATAAATCAATCAGACTTATGAGAGATTGAGATATATATATAAATATATACATGAATGATATGATATATGATATGATATATACCTGATCTTCCTTGGAGCTTCTCAGCAATTGAATTCCAGTTTTGAGCACCGTATTGTTCAACAAGTTGTCTAAGCTTTTCATCCTCAGCAGGTCTCCAGTGGCCTCGGGGACAAGTCTTAGGGTCTTCACCTGCTGAAGAATCCTCCATGGAATGAGGAAGGGAGACGGCTACTGTGGATGGAGGTTGAGGGTGGAGATATTATGGTGAAGGTAGCGGCGAGAAATCTTGAACATCAAGCACAGAAAAGAGAAGTGAGGAAGAAGATATATAAGTGGAGGAAGGAGGGGTTGGTTTAGGGTTGTGGATGGTAAGTCACTTTTGTTGTCTTCACACGACAGATTGTGCCCTGTGTACATGTACTTAAATAGAGACCTTATCAAAATCCTCTTTGCTTTTAACAAGAAAAACAAAAAAAAAAACAAAAAACAAAAAAAAATTGAAATTCCTATTGCCGTTCCTTTTCAAATTCCCTCAATTATTATAAAAACCATTTCACCACGTTAATAATCAAATCCACTTGTTTGGTTACCGTATAGTTCTTACTAAAGGGACGTCTCTCCTTGATCGAAGACTGTGGTTGATTTCCCACATCATTCATAAAATGAAGCAGTTTCTAAGCAATATCGATAGACTAAGTTGTTGGACATTTTATCATTCTTACATCAAATATTATTATATATGCAAAATAAAATCCTTCCAAAATATTTCTATCTATAATAAATGCTCATACAGAAAACATCTGCGCACCTTTTTCTGTGTCTTGTATTCTACATGATGAGTTGCATATTTCTGTGTATCCTAAAATATTATTAGTTACCAACTTATTGATTTTGTACTTCATTAAAAAAATAAATAAAATAAAGAGTATTCATATCTCTTAAATTTGGTATAAATAGATATGTTAAACTTATCTTTATTTTAAAATTTTATCACATTCATTAGATTTATGAACTTCAAATTCATTTTAACCGATCCTTACATTTCATATTTTTCCATAAATAAATACCTTGAACTTAAACTGCATTCAAATTCATTTTTCTTTCCTATAGGTATTCTTTTATTGTGTTACAGCTAAATTATTTGTATTAAATACCTATCACTCATTAATCCTTTTGGTACAGTTTATTTTTCTCATATGTTGAATATACAAAAAATATGAATTTATAAAAAATAAAAAAGTCTGTTTTATTTATTTCTGAATCTATTATATTCTAATGCTTGGAAAAGTGATCTCATATAAATATAAAATAAATAAATTATTGGGATTTAAATAAATAAACGATTGAAAATTTTCCTTTTGTTACTTTATATGGTTTAATAAAAAAAATAATATTAAATTTGTAAATGATAAATTTTAAGGATTCATGAGATAAAATTATAACTAATGTCTTTATTAGTAAAAGGAGATTAAATGTAAAATTAATTGAAAAAATATATAGTTTAAGGTATATATTTATAAAAGAAGTAAAGTTTAACTATCAATCAAGACTCACTGAATTTTAAAATATCTAATTGAAAAGAAAAAGAATTCCTTTCTGATTAATATATTTTTACCTCTTGTTTATATTTTAAGTTTTAATTTAGTATTTTTAGTTAAAAATACTTTAATACCTTTAAATTTCTATGTTAGACTAAAGTTATATGTCTGTTAGACTAAAGTTAATGATATATGATAAGAAATACCATGTCCATTGATTGATAATTATATTTTTAAAAGTAACAGAAGAACTAATTTTCTACGAGTTGTTTCTAGAAGACTCAAATAGGACTTAAAACTAAAAATATAAACAAGGCCCAAAATTAGTCTACAAATTAACATTGAAAATTATACACACATATTATACTTGCAGCATGTATACAGTAATAATATGTTGAATTAAACACTTTGAAATACTTGCCTCATATTGGTAGGTAAGCAATTTTCTTTTAACACTTTATTAATTTTGAGGGATAAAACACACATTATAAAAAAAATCAGATGAATTACCAAGCATATGTTGTCTATAAACCCCTAAAAAATTTTTTAACATAATTGTTCCTCTATAGTATTTAAATTACCAAGCATATAATATTAAATTCATTCTGCTTATAATAAGTCATTTTTATACATGTAGAAAAAAGAGACAAACATGACGTTAGAAAGCAAAAATCTCACCATTCAAGCAAAGTTTAATTAATGAAAGAAAATAAAAAATAACTTAAAATGAGTCTATATGTTATTATAAGTTCCAATAAACTCATTAAAATACCTCTTTCGTCATATTGGTAAGTGGACAACTTTCTTGAAGCCAAGATGATCAATTTTTGTAGAATAAAACACACAAGTATTAATATTTCAATTCGTTGCCATTATATACATAAAGTAAAAAAGGGAAATTATTACAAACTTGAGTTAATGTGAACGACGAAGAACTCACAAATTTTGGACTTTGATTCTTGGATTTTTGTTTTAATTTTTTACTTTTTATTTTTGTAAATGCAGAAAATTTAATTTGGAAAGTGATCACTCAATATTCATTAAATCTTTATCGGAGTTTAATTCTGGTGTTTGAAGAAGAGATACTCTAGATAATGAATTAAGAAAAAATCGACCAGACAAGAAAATACTTATTTTCTTATGCAAGTCCTGAACATTTTAAGTCATCTAAGGTCGTTGTTATAATCCAATGAAAACCCTAGACTGTAAATTAAGATAACTGCCCCTTAATTAGCATTGATTAATAGTTGTACATTATAATCGAAAATTTCATTTTCCTCGTCTTTCTTCGCGATTAATTGTTCAAAGGGTCTCTTACTAAACTTCGTAATCTGAATTCTGCACACGTCGTGTCGTATAAGAACATTAAAAAGATTTGGATCGAAATATTGAAGAAAGAAAGATGAAAGAGCTGTCACAGCAACCATTTTGGGAGAGGAGCGTTGCTTATGCCCATTTATAGTATTGCAGCAATTTTACATTAAAAGTCTATATTGAATAGGTTTCTTTTTGAGTTGGTTCAAGTTTTTCACCGTTAGGTTTCAGAAACTGATCTTAAGTTCTTGAAACCTCAATAAATCTGACCTTGGAAATTTTGAAAACCATTTTTATGTGTACACGAGAACAACCAAGTTGACAGATTAAAACCTATTTTGATGCGTCCATTAATTCTCTTTTTGCATCGTTTAAAGTACAGCCATAAATGGAAAGAATATGTTTCCATTTTTTCGAGTTGAAGAGAGGACTTATCAATAAAGCAGTCCCAGAAATTAAAAACGCACGTGAAGGCCAACGGACAAGAAGAAGAGAGAAATGGAGAGGAATGAATTTGCGTAGTTGATTTAAATCCGCACATTTTATTCCTTATTATCTGCTAAATACTCAGCTTAAGACAGTCTAATAAACGTTTCAAATCCAAATATCTCCCTTTGATGTAAGATTGTTTGAAAAATTGTTTTGAAAGCAAACACACACGAAGTTAACTGGTTTAACGATGCTCTAATTAATTAAAATTGATTGATTATAAGAAGAAGATAGAGCAAAAGCTGGTGAAGACGACCAGAATTTTGTGAATTGGTAGTGATTTTAAGGGCATTAGAGAGTGAGAGAGGTGTCAAAATCAGTTTTTAATCTTAAGGATTAATTCAAATGGCGTGTAAGTATAGCATCAAGAAAAGTACTTCCAAACCGTCTGCCTTTGTTTTTCATTCTTCAATTCCATGCAGATGGCAAGTCAAATGAAACATTGAAACATATAGTGAAGTAACTATTATTCTAATGTGTTTCTTAACCGATTGAGATTTCATACCCCACGAAATCAAACACTTATCTTCCCATCAAAATATGAATACAGTTTGTCCATAAACATCAATATATATATATATATATATATATATATATATATATATATATATATGTGTGTTTTGAAGATAAAATTACCTCACAGTTGTAATTGTTAGGTCTATCCATCCAACAGATGAATTGTATCTTAACCAAATTGTCTTCTTTCTAATAATTCAACTATAGCGTATACATAAATATAAACAATGGAACACTTCGATAGCAAAACATTTCATCTGAAAAACCTAGGGATTAGTTCAACCCTCAAAGGATGAAATAGAGCTCAATAAATTCACTGAATCCTAAACCCTAAATAGTTCTGTCTTAACTTAATCATATCAGGTTTGAGTTTTGGAAAGGCTATTGACTATTTTCCCCCAACATATTATTTTTTATTATCAGTTAAATTAACATATTCTTTAATGATAAAATTACTGAGTTGAGCACAAGGTGTACTCAATTGAAGACACTCATTCAATTGCTTCTTAGGGTTTACTACGTGTTGGAATTGAAGATTTTTATTGTATAAATCGAAATCTCATTGGATGTTTTCGTTATCTCATGTTTGTATATAGTTTACATAAATTTTCAACCAAACTCTCGTATTTTTAAATTATGGTTTGTGTAAATTTATTTTTAAAAAATAAAACATATATAAAAGCTGTATTTTCACCAACCAAAACATTAAAAACTGAGATGGGAAAGCATATGCAGTAGTGGTAAATAAATGTTAGATCTCTGAAGGATCGATATATTACTAATATTGTTTTACTTGAAACAGTTTTTGTTTTTTCAGATTGATTTATAAATTGCAAAATTGTTATATATCTACCCTTGATACCACACATCTCCCAAAACAATAAAGCTTATAGCGTAAACCATGGATATGGATTGCTGAGAAGTTTTACTCATCACTTTTTTTTTATTACTGTTTTTATAACTAAGAGGGAGAAAAAAAGAAAATGGCGAAAATTATGAGATAGAATAGATACCAAAATAAAATGAGGTATAATAGAAAAATAAATTATAAAAATGCTTCAAGTAATTGTACATGCGAAAAAATATATAATTAACTCATTATAAAAACTATTTTTAGACTGTGGTATGGAAATTACCGGTTGATTTTGACGAAGAAAAATGGTAACCGTAAAGGGAGAATAAATTATTTAATAGAAATCCTAGCTACAAGCAATTATTTTCAATAAAAATCTTAGAAAAATGATTTTGGTCTTCCTCTGTCATTATTACGAATTGAAACGCTGCACATAACTAACTAGTAATAGCTTTTGCCTGGTCACAAGTAAGAACAAGTCCAGTAACAATGTATTAATAATACCAGTCATAATGTAATAATCCTGCAAACTTTTAACATATAATAATTATAAATTAATCCTTTTTGTAGCCTAACGCGACTTTTCATGAAGATCAGACTGTCAAAGCAAAAAAATTGACCCTTTCACCAATAGGATTCTTGCATATATATACCTGAAGACTCTTCAACTCAAACATTTCTTGGTGCATGCAATCTTGAATGAGTAGTTTATTTATTCTTTTTCTTTTACAGTTGAAGACGTCTTAATAATAGTCTATATTTTGCTGCTCAACAAAGATAATAAAATCAAACCTAATGGCATATTTAAAGATGACCCATCTAAATTAAAGGGGTGTGGTAATGTTAGCTAAGCAAAGTTTTAAGAAAGAAGAAAGTGGAAATTAAGTTGAGGTGGTCTCTCAAATTTGAAAGTGACTACAACAGAACCCTTGAAGGTTGAACCCTCACGAATGAAATGCATTCTTAAACCACCATAAAAAGGGGATGGAGTTAATTAAAGGTGGTTACACGACAAACCTTGGTTTCCCAAAATAATCTTAATTAATATTTACTCATGTTGTGTGTTTGTTCTACTTCGCATTGATGATTTAACAGATATAGTAGTATAGGAGGATTTTTAGTAATACTTTTGTTAGCTGTCATCGACAGTATATATATCAACTTCAAAACAAGGGGGAGCCAACTTTGAGAATTGGCTTCATTTCAATTTACACTGTAAAACTATTTATTAAATAATTAATCCGACAAGCATTCAATCAAATAAACTTTGTGGTTGAATGTTGTAAATGTCATGTTAATAAGGTAGAACGTACTATCGTGCAACATGTTGTAAAAGTTAACTTTAATCTGTGCACCAGGTCTTTCAGAGAAGCTGTTTGTTAAAAGAATCATAAGAAGGTAACATTGTTTTCATGAATTGTTTTGTCACTATATATATATATATATTGTTGCTTGATTCAAAGCAAAATATGTGGCACAACAAGAGAGAAATAGACCGTTAAAAATGATGGTAGCAGTTCTACATCTATCTCTTTTCTCCATGCGTGGTGGGAGTGTGGGGAGAAGCAGGAATAGAAGGGTTTGAAATAGCTTTCAAACAGTGAATGCAAACTTGCATAGGCAAACATCCATTTCCTTCAACTGTCTCTGTATGAAAACCATAACACCTTTTCTTTCTCACTCACCTTCCCACGTAACCTAAGCAACCCACCATTTTCATAATCATAACCCACACCCTAAATTTCACATCAACACTACCTCAAAATCCTCAACAAACTACTTTGACTCTTCCCATCCAACTCTTTTTTCTACTCATTTATCAATATAGATACCACATACCTCTCTCTCTCTCTCTCTCTCTCTCTCTCTCTCTGTATAATAATAGCATATATCATCATATACATATATAGAGATAGACTCATTTTTCTGCAGCTTGCAGACCCTAACCTTCCTCAGCTTCCCCTTTTTGTCATTCTCATTAAATATATTCTGTTACAACCACGCTGGCTTCATTAATTCAAATGTTGCAGAAATAGTATGCCAAAGTTCAGCACACCCCCCATTGGACTTTTTATAAACTCAAGAAGGTAGGGTTAAAAAATAAATAACATAAAGTATATATAGAAATAAAATGAAATCATACCCTTAAATAACCATACCAAACTCCAATATATTTTTTCTCTCCCCTTCTCTTGGACCTATCTATTTGTTTTTACATGTTTTCTTGCATGAAGAAATAGCTGGTTCAATCTGAATTCACTCCTGCAGCCATACATCAACAGGTTCATGGAACACTTTGCCGTGTAATCCGACATGAGTGAAGTAACCCACAAGAATGTACTTTTGTCATAGACTTCAGTTTCTTGCTCTCATAGGCATACAATATATGTATATATATTATACCAGTCTGAATTAATTATTGTACATATATTATTTATTATTATTATTATTATTATAAGTATTGAGTGTGGAATTTTATTTTATTATTATTATAGGCCCACTGAGGTACGGTTCGTTGGCAAATTAGTGGTGTTGTTTCTTGAATGTCTCGCAGTTTCAGCCAAAAGCGACGTCCCCATTCTGCGCTGTGATAAACCTCCAAAATGTATAATTAGTGGCATCAGACAATGACACTTCACCTACCTACACAGCTACCCTGTTCGTTGTCCGTTTTTACTTTATCAACGCTTAAATTCCCTAAACTAATTATGAACTAATGTTAGTCCAACATATGCTTAGAGTCAATTCCTCAAACAATATATGTGCAACCCATGGGCTTTCATTAGCAACCACAAGCCCATAAACATTAGGGTTTTCCGGTCCCGTTCCTACACGAACCCTTCACCCTGCTTCATAACGTTTTAATTATTTTTGCTCATTTTTTCATGTATTTTATCTCTTTATTAATTAAATAAAATATCTTGTCTTGTAATTATATGATAAAGTTATGTGAAATTTAGTAAGAGATATTACTCTTTTTGTTTTAGTTATCCGTTCTCTGTAGGGAACCTAATCCAGATACAGTGGTGTGTGCTTTAGAACGTGATGGGATGTTCAAATCAAAGTCGGTGAAGACTTGTACTGTTTGCCGTCATTGTGTAGAACTAAGGATACTACTTTATCATTTGATTGAACAATTTTTTAGTATTGGTTGGTTACTAGAAACACCAGGCATGCTTAATGCCTTTTCTTGCTGTCAACTTGGCACAGAAAAATTAAATCACTAATTATTCTTCCACTCATCTTTTTGTTTTTTCTCAAAATCAGGGCAAACAGAAATAGTATTGTAATAAAAATATTGAGAAAAAAAATATATATTTATACATTCACAGTATCCTTTTTCACTGAATAATAGACTGCTATGTGTAATATTAACAGTTAAATAGATTAGTATTATGATGTTATGTTATTGTGTTGAATAGAGTGACATCTTACCAACCGATTCTGAGAACCACCCTTTTAAGAACGCAAATCAAAACATAGTTCTCTTCTGACATCATTAATGTATGCAGAGTGAGCTTTGATATATATATATATATATATATATATATATATATATATAGTGATAAATATTGTATGTATGTGTTCATAAAACTCTTTAATCAACCTCCCACTTGCTCAATGGATATCGGTTAATCTCATATTTGATTATTTCTGCTGAGTCATATGTCTGTCTAATCATTTTCGGTAAATTGGCAGATGGAGCAATTAAGAACTAGTTGTTCTGGGAATTTATTTTCAGTTTTAAGGTCCTTACAGTATTTATCAATAGCTGTCACTATTTCATGTTAAATTTCATAATTTTTATTTGCTTCAAAACCTTGAAAGCGATACTTTAAGAACATCAGCTTTGTATATGTGCCAAAATTGAAGAGGACACGAAGAGCATAATCATAACAATAGATGCATAGACTTTGACAATTCATGATATTATAAAGTGAACTAGTGATCTTTTTCGAAAAAAGTTACAGTGGTTCGATGGCGAAACTATCCCCAGGAGAGGAACACAGAAAAAAATTACTTGAGATTGATGATATAGATAATTAAAATATTTAATTAAGTATCAAAATTATTCTGTTAATTGAATTCTTAAATTTATATTTGTTTTTCAATTCGTCTGTGGCTACATTCCTTAATTAAAAATAAATATAAGTGCATCGACTTAGTTAAAATTAAATAGTTCAGAGACTTAATTAAAAAGAAATTCAATAGTTCAGCACCTACTAAAATAATTTTAAAAAATAAAATTCATAAAAAAGAAAACATATTTTTGTCATTTTTATCAAATTATACAGTATAATCTTTATCAACTATTATGACATTATATCTCTATCAATAAATAATTTTTATCAATTCAATCACTAAATTATAAATTTATATTATCTTTACTTTTTCTGTTAGATTGTTAGACTTAAACATCTAAGTGTATTTCAAAGAAATTATATTACTTTAATTTTAATCTATGGCAATAAATTACGTATTAAATACTCTTTGATCAATATAAACTTAATATGCATAGTTTATATTATAATGTAATTATTTTATAAACTAATTTATTCACATACGGTTCTAATCATATTATTATAAATATGTTAAAATTTTAGATGAAATTCAAAATAATTTTTTATTTTTAAAAGTAAAATTTATGTAAAAAGAATTAAAAATGTATTTAATATTTTAGGAATTTGGGAAGATGTACTTAACCCTTGCTTTATAATTTGTATTTTTTCATGAGTTTTAAACCCAAGTCTATTCCTTTTGGATTAACCTCGTCAAAAGTTTGGGTTTCATTATATCAAAGATATCTGGGCCTTACTTAGGGCCCACTTTTATTAAAAAGAATAAAAATGTCTTGGTGTTACAGTACTACGGAATTGAAGTTTTGTCATATTTATAGCATATGTTTTGCTACACATAATAAGGATTCTAGATTTTACTTAGCACAATTACAAATTCTAATCAAAATTTAGGGTTTATAATTTAATTAAAATTGGAGGTCTGGAAAAATAAAGGTTTGAGTAAGAAGTAATATTAAGTATTTAATTTATATTATTTTTAAAAATTGATAAGTAAGATATTTATTTATAAAAGAAAATCGCTTGAATATAAATGAAAAAAATGGGACAAACACCAATTTTTGAAATACATTGCATACTTTAAAATAGATTCAAGTAAACTTATTTTGAAATATAATAAACATTTAAGTAAACTTTAAATTATAACTATGGTTGTCTTACTTTCTACCATTTTTAGTAAACTACACTAACTGTTTTACAAGTTGCATATAATTACTCAATATTTTTCCACTTTTACAACAACTTTTCCGAAAGGATAATTTAGCGTAATATTTCTCAAACAACAAGGAGATGAGTATAATGAATAAACGAAATGTTTATGAAATATTTTTAAGGTGTGTTGAAATAGATTTATTTAGTATCACAAAAGCTCAATAACAATACACTTACTTTTTACTTTTTTTTTCCTAATCGACACACTTTACTTTATTACAAACTAATGAAACTTTTTGTTGAAAAGTTTGAAGGAAATACTTTAGCTTTGTTAAATTGCATCACATA
>NW_025907626.1:0-33429 GCF_018835915.1 Vigna umbellata | reverse complement strand
AATAAACTATGGTGGCGACTCCAAAATCTCTTTTTCAAAACGCGATTTCTTTTTGGATCGTCGTCCCGTCGCGATTCCGGTTGCGACACAATCTATATTTTTTCATCTTTAATAATGTTTAGTGGATGAAATAAGAAAGAGTGAAAATATGGATGGCGAAAATAATGTTAATTTTTTGTGAATTAAAAAAAAAAAAGGAGACATACTTGTAATTATCTAATATATTTTCATATACTTTAATTCAATCAGGTTGTTTTTTAATCAAACATTTTTATCTTTTAATCTATTCTTTAGTACATTTTTATTTTTTATCTATTCTTCTTTACGTGAGAGTTTAGAAAATTGCATTTTAGAATTAACCGTATGATTAGAATAATGATACTTGATTATTTCATATTAAAAATTTAAAATATAAATAAAATTTTTATAAACAAATTTCATTATTTTTTTTACAAATCATTTCTTAAAACTCCTTCTCTTTTCTTTGTAATATATTTCACCAACCACTCATCTTTTTGAAGCTTAAATAGAGTATGATCTCTCTAAAAGTGAACTTTAAAAAATCATTTTATTAGTTTTTTCAATAGGGTAAATTGATTCTTTGCCTCTTTCTTATCAGTTGTGTTTTCTCATGCAAGTGGCTTTTATCAACTTGCATGTGGTAGTTGTGCTTGTTCTATGAATCTTTGTTGAGTAGTGGTCCTAATGTTATGTCATGATCATGTTTGCGTTGTTCATAAATACATTTTGGGTTATTTGTGCATCTAAGGGTGTTTAGGGATTCTTGGACTATTTTGGGTCATTTGTTAGGTAAGGGAAGCTAGTTATCTTTTTTCTTTGAAAGTTTGAATTACATGTTTGGTTTGTCTTAAGATTTGTTGAAATTATGATATTGGTGGTTAAGCTGTTGAATTTCTGTTGTTTGAACCGGTTGCATGTGGATTGTAATTATTTCAATTGATGTTGAATTTAGGGAATGGGAATATGACCATTTGAGCATATTCACACGCAATCTGATATTGAAACCTTAAAATTAAATAATTATATTAAATCAAATGTAGTCCATTGTCTTAGTTGTATGTGAAATCGAAGCAAAAAAGGGCCTATGACAGTGGTTCTTCTTACAACTACTGTCATAGACCCAATTTTATTTATTTATTTTCTATTTTCGTTTTAGTGCTTATGTTTTGTTAACTAAAGTAAAATGTGAACTGTTTTGCTTCGGTTTATAATTGAGGCAAAAAACCTTCCATTTTTTTACCTCGTCCTATGTCTTGATTATGGAACCACTATCAATTGCCGAAAGCAACCGTTGTCGTATCCTTCCCTAGATTAGTGATGGTTGAATATTGAATATTGGGTTCCCCTAACCAAAGACTAAGTGTCATCCATGGCCTAAGGACCTTCGGTAAAAGGCCGCCGGTATTTTGCGTTATTTTTGTATTCAATACCGAGGGCTCAAAGACCTTCGGTAATAGTCTAACTGACCGTCTATAAAGCACTTTTACCGAAGGCCGTGAGGCCGTCTGTAAATACCCTTCGGTAATCCGCCAATTTCTTGTAGTGCCATTAATAGACACGCTTCTCACTAGAGTCGGGCACTACCTATCGGTACCTATCTTTGCATGCTGAATACATCAACACACTAGGTAACTTAACCAAAAATGGCTGCAGATCGCCACAAGTAAAATTGTGAGTAGGCCTATAATTGAGGCCCATCCATGTGAGGGCCCATGGCTAGTAAAATATTCCTATAAATATTGTTTCAATCAAGTTATGATTTCACTTTTGAATTATTCATGCTTTGAATAGAATCTATTGACTTAAGTGTTGTAGAATCTTCTATAGGCACTCCACCATTCGGTAGAGGATAAAAGAAGTTTGGTGGACGATTACCAAGTAGTAGAAGTTCGTGAAGTGGAAGAAGACTCTTTAAGAGATACCTTCAGCTATGTAAGTACAATCATTATTACATGTGTTTGGTTTGTACAATTATTTATGGAATAAACTTGTTGTGGAGATGAGATTCATATATAGACCAAAAGTATTTATGTAAATGTTGTAAATCTTTAGTAAACTATATATTTAAATTAATTTTATGAAATATCTATATATTATTTTGTATACATTGGAGTTGAGATTTATTAGTAAATCAGACAACAATTCTTTTAAATAGGTCAAGTTAAGTTAGTTTAATTTTATTGTGTTGAACACTAACTTTATGAAGTTAGAGTTTGTTTATCAACAGTACTTGGAATGATTTAATATTATTAAGTTGGATATGATTTAATTGAATGATAATTGTTTTAGAGTGTAGAGTCCATATCAACGTCCAATGTCCAGAAAGTAGACCTAAGGAATCCCAAAACTATCTTATGCTCCAAGTCTCTTGTAGCTGTTCGTTCAAACCGTTCGGAGGGTACCAACAGAAAGTACTCTAATGTCAAAGTCGGTTTGACGTTTAACAGTTCAGATATTAATGGTGTAGTAAAAACAATCACATATCTCCTTATTTCAAATCTATATTATAGATTTCAAAATGAACATTTGATTAACAATGATCTAATTAGGACACAATTGATGATAATCACACTTCATCTTAAGTTGTTCAGCATTAGAGCTATTATTCTAACAATTGATCGGTCGGTCAAACTCCGTGACCGTTCAATACTGATAATGGTTTATTGGAGTGTCTTATTAACAATTTAACTATCCAATAAATCACAAACCAAACCGTCATAGGTGTACTAATCAAGAATGTAAAAAAATTATGTAATAATTAAATATAATAAAAAGTGTTAGCAATACAAATTTAAATATCGTATTTACAGTTAAAATTAATTTAAATTTTTTGTACTCTAAAAATGGTTAAAAAATGTCGCAGGCTTGTTCAAACAAATCTAGAAGAAGATTTCACATCCAGATTATTCATCTATGCAAAATTTTGTGTACAATTGTATAAACTCAATCTTACAAGAGTCTACTATTATATCAAATGCTTATGAATATACAATACATACATAGCAAAAGAAAAAGGGTAAAACTTATAATTTGATAAAATTTGTCCGTTGAATATTTTATATAACGTTTTTATACAGACTATCAGTTACAGAATTTCTTACACAAACAAATTTCTTAATAAAAAAAGTACTGACGAGATAAAAATAAGTAGAAATTTGACTGAAATTAGTTTAAACATAAACCTTGTATGAAATATTTAAGCAATTTTTTGTATAGAAATTTTATATTAATAATGTGACGATAAATGGTTGAAAAAAAAAACTAAGTTAAGTAGTTTATAATTTGGGCATGTGAAAATTTGAGAAGTTATTTGAATTTTCCTTGAAAGAGTCCTTCATCATAGGCTTGATATGCGTCCTTGACCTTGTTATATGTTGTACAAGAGGATTTTAATGTGCTTTTTCAGGGGTCTTTGGTCCACAGCAAATCTATTGCGTTTAATCTTCACCTCATGTTCCACAAAATCATGATGATGATGACCAAAAGAAAGAAAATCAACCTCTCACAGCGAGGGTCATGTTCAGAAGAGTATCAAAAGCTCAATGTTAAACACTAATTAATTTTCAATACTAAGAAATATGTGAATATTAGTAAGCATAATTGATCATGAAAGTAATTTAACATATATAAAATGAGAAAAATTAGAATATTCGAGATTTATCATCAAACTAAATAAAGTCATATTATGGATCAATTAATTGCATTTAAAGATTTTTAAATTAGTCATTTTTCTCTATAAAAAAAAGTGACAGATTGAAATCTAATTTATCAGAATATCTTTTAGAACTAAAATTTTGACGGGTCATCAAATTCTAAAAAAAATATAATATTTATACATTATCTGATGTGATTATTCACCTTAATAATAAAGTCTTAAAAGACTTGAGATGATTTCTTAACTCTCCACAACATCTTACATAGACTAATATTAATTCATAGTGTAATTTATCAAGACAATTTTTAAAAATAAAATCATGACAAAAATGAAATAATTGATCCTTTATATTAGAGAACTTGATGTTTAAACAATAATATATATATATATATATATATATATATATATATATATTTAAAGATAAAAGTTCATTTTGAATTAATTTTTATATTAATCACTAGTAATTTATATTAAATTAATATAAAGCCCTGTCCAGCCGTTTATTTATTATTTTTTCTAAATAACTTTGCTTATTTTAGAATTGTTTTGTTTATAATTTTAGTTTTAGAGTTTTATTATTAAATCATGATCTGTTATTAACTTTTGTTGAATTTTAAGGACTTGTAGTTATAGAGTATATAAACTACGTTTTATTTAAACCATTTATTTAGGTTATTAAATTTGTTTATGTTCTTTTAGATTGACTCAATCTGTTACTATCTTATACGGTAAAATGTCACTAATATTACCCAGGAACAAATACAATTAGTAATGTTAACAAAAGTATCTCTAAAAGAAAGCCTGCCATGTTTTACTGTCAAATGATTCGTTTAGAACCAAAAATTAATATAGTAACTGAAATTTCAACATATATAAATTATTAAAAGGATAAAAGTAACTTTTTTTTTTAATCTTAAGAGAAGAGATAATTTAGACTATAGAGTGGCATTGGAAGGAACAAACTCATAATAGATACAATTTGTCCCTGCAATATTCTTCAGTTATATTACTTTGCTCAGGACATGATAGCTATATGCATGAAAGAACTTAAGGTCAGTAGTCAAACAAGTTACGTAGAGAAGACAACATGTGAAGTCGAATACAGGCAGTGATTATTTTATATTTCATTCATAATAAAAAAAATTCATTTTATTACAATTTCATCCATTAATTAGATATTCATTTAAAAAATATTTTTAAATATTTTAAACTCATAATTATCTATGAAAACCCGTATATATTTTAAAAGAATATTTTATAAATCTTTAAAATAAAATTTAAATTAAATTACAAAAAATATAACATAAATTAAAATTTTATTTTAATTAAATTTAATATGATATAAGTAGATTGAAAAATATTTTATTGCATATTTATCATAAAACAGTGATCATGGAAAATTTTTATATTATATACAAATAAGTTACATTGCATTGAAATTCACTAATTTTTTATGATATTATAATATTTATATTTATTTAAATTAATATTAATATCAGTGTAATATAATTTCAACATTTAATCTAATTTGCTTTTAATATATATTAAAATAGTTAGTTTAAAACTATTTTATAACATTTTAATTTTTTTTATCATCATCTACATTAATTGAAATGAGTTTGAGGATGAATCATATTTTCTTTCTCAATCTAAAATTGAAAATAAAGTTTTTTTTTTCCTTTTGCATTGATTGATGAAAATGGAGAGAAAACTAATTTACAAGAATCTTTTATCAGAGGTGTTACTTAGTTCTTTTCATACACTTAATCATAAGATTAAGATCTAAGTCTTATAAAAATTTATTATTAAGGTATTAGATTTGTAGTACGAATGAAAAAATATTTTTTGTTTTTAAAAAATATTTTTCTGTCAACAACTGAATAATTTTTGAGATTGTATTTTTTTATAAGACTTTTTTGCATTGGATTAAAAAAATTGAATTAAACATAACGTGTAAAATAAAACCTATAAAAGCTAAATTAAGATCACCTACAATGGACTTTAGATGTTAGAAGGAAATATCAATAATTTTTTTTTTCAATATCTCTTTAAAAAGGAAAACTGATCTTTCACATTCAATTTACTTTCACCTTTCAAAGACATTTGGTAGGTAAAGCTATTAATAATTATAATGATTCTCTGGTTTTTAGTTGGTTTCCTCTTGTTCAAAGCATGCTTTAGACCTCAATTTAGAAAAAAATAGTCATTAAACGTCTCTCAACACTTTTGGATCTTTTTCTATGTAAAGTCATTGACATGCTTCACCAACAAAGAGTGTTAGAAAAAAACTTCTTCGTTCATGAAAAAAAAAAATCATGTATTAGTAACGCTTTTAATATCACGATTATTTAAAATTGGCCTTATTTTTTAAATTGTACTCATTTATTAAATAGTTTAAATGACTCCCTTAAAAATGTTGGTAGTGTCTTTTTTTTTTCAACAAATAGAACTCATAGTTATTGAACAAACCCTATTCTAAACAATTAGATGGGAACCTATCCAAAAAGCTCAAACTTACACATTAGATATAATTAAATTGCTGTTAATGATGATATATATATATATATATATATATATATATATATATATATATATATATATATATATATATATATATATATATATATATATATCATTGGTTATTATCGTCTAACAATTCTTGATTTGAAATTCAACAATAGTGTCTAACAAAATAATGTCTATTAAGGAATCATCTAAGATAACACATAGAATACTATACATGTTTAAGATAACACATATATTACTCTAAACATACTTTTTGCTAAACCCAATATACACATATTAAACTAACCACTAATGAACGTCTAACGTTTAAATAGTGTAGAAAATAGTATTTTATTGTCTATTGTGTTGTTTTCTATTTATTTGTGCAGATCATAAAGAACAAAACATTATTCAAAAGTTTTGTATTGGTTCAAAAGAACGTTAAGAGATAAGAAGACATTCTCGGAATCTTTCTTCAATGCCTATTATTTGACGTATCCATACCAGCAACACAATTGTCATTGGAAAAGCACGATAACATTTGACTTTGTGCCAAAAAGTTATACACCTACATGAAAGTCAATGCTTTGAGTAACAGATCTTTTTCGAAAAAGCCTATATAAAGAAGATCGCATGACGAGAAGACAACAAGAATCTTGAATTATTATTACACATACGCTGTCAAAGCCTATATAAGTTTTCAAATATTCTTTTTATTGTGAAAATATCCTCTTTACGAGATTCATTATCTATACTTGTTTTCATAAAAACACTTTGCCATTTTTGTAGAATCAGAAGTGATTTAAAATATTTGTTTGTTTAACTCAGGTAAGTTAAATGATACAGCTAGTTGGATTATTTTATACCGTTATACTCGTTGTAAACAAGAAGTGGTTAAACTCGTTGTAATATTTTCAAAGATTAGTGGAACCCCTTAAGAGTGCTTCTTATGCATGTAGACCATTTATGATTGCATGTCTCTGCTGATTAATGGTTTTAATGACATGATCTAATAATGTTTGTGTGATTCTTAGGGGCAAATAGAGTTTTTCTTGGCTTCAAGGGTTTTTTATAAGGTTTTAGATTTGTTTGATCATCTCTTAGGTAAGGAAAACTAATTACCTTGTTTTAAGTTATAGATGTTTTGAAAATGTTAAATTGTGCATTTGGTTTGTCTGAAATTGTTTGATTTGTTAATATTAGTGATTGAGCTGCTAAAAATCTAATTGTGTTAGATGTTTGTGTGTTATTTGCATTGATTGAATTGATGTTGTTAAATTGAGAAACATAGGATCTGATCATTTGAGCAAGTTGGTATACCCTAACACTAAAAGTTATTTTTTTACCAAAGTACTAAGTAAGAAATACCAATTGGACCATTTGAATATGTTCCTTTTTCCCTAAATCACAATTTTAAGTATGCTAAAATCTAATGTAGTGTTGAGCGGTGTAAAGCTAGCGTTGAACACCTATTCATTGTGCATGTCTCAGAGCATTTTAACTTTCGACTGCGGAACACTAGGCTTGTACCGTTGAGTGCACAAAATGTGAACGTGGTGGTAGGGTATCACTGAGCGCTACTTTTCACTGGAGGTGTGGAACTATGTAATTCCAAGTCATTAAGCGACAAAAGAATGTCGCTTAGTGACATTCGATTATCCAATTAAAAGGACAATTTAGAAGTGACAAAAAGAAGAATCAAGGTTCTTCTTCAAATTTCAAGTGCTATGGTTGTGGAGATTTGGGGCATGTCAGAATGGACTGCCCGAATGCTAATAAGTGTGAAGAGAAAAAAAAGGTAGGAAGTTCTTCAAGAAAAACAAATGGGAGGATAATCAATCAAACTCTTCATCAAGCTCTAGTGACTTGGATGAGGAAACATATCTTTGTTTAATAGTAAAAAATGAATCAAGCTGCAGTAAGGTTAGCAATTCTAATACTTTTAGTGAGACACATGATTATGATGATTTACTTTGTGCCTTTTTCAAAAGTTGTATGATAAATCTGAAAAATTAATTTCTTTATATAGTAATTTGAAATCAAAATATAAAGCTTTGAAAAATAAATTTAATCTTGAAGAAGAAATTTTGAAAACCAAAGTTTCAATTTTAGAGGATGGTAGAAATGTATTTGATGAGTGTGAATGTTGTAAGGAGCATGAGTTGAAATGACTAATCTTGAAAAATTAATTGCAAATGTTTCAAAATAAAAAATGCACAAAATTTGTTTTTTTTAATGAAAAAGATTTTCACAAAAACAAACAAGCTCCTAAGAATAAGAATAAAAGAACCCATAGGATATGAGTTGAAAAAGGAACAACCTATTCTAAGAAATTAAATGTTGTCACACATCTTTATTGCGTGAAAGAAAAACGGTCACACTTCAAATAAATGTAAAATCAAACATTTTGATGTTCCTAATGGAAGATATGCTTGAAATTCTATTATAAAGTAATTTTTCTAACCTCAAAGGACCCAAATAAGTTTTTGGGAACCAAAATGTTTTCTGTTTTGTAGGTTATGTCGAAATCAAGAAATTATCTTTGGATGTTCAGGAGTTGATTTCAATAGAATTTAGAAAGATTTATTTTTTATAAAAAAGGGAAAATATTACATTTAGAAGGAATTAAATTTTATTAAGTTAAATTATTTAGGGGGAGCTCTTTAACCATGAGATCATTTTTTTATTATGATAAAAAAAAGGGGGAGATATATTTGTGTTGACATCTTGTGATAACTTATACTTCTTTAGGAGGGAAATATATGATTATATTGATATCTTGTTCTACCTTCTATTTTAAAAAGGGGAGAAAAGTTATTTATCTATCTTCTAGATTAACTACGTTTTTCTCTTAAGTTGTTGATTAAGAACAAAACATATCACAAGTCTTCAACAATTTTTTATCATCATAAATAAGGGAGAAATTATTGACAAAAGAAGAAGATGAAATCTTGCTTCAATAAAGGGTTTTGATGATGACGAAGACTCATGGAAAAGTGTTGAAAATTTAAAGAATCATTGAAATAAGGAGATACATTGAAGACTTAATAATTTAGTTGTTGAAGTCTTGTAATTTGTGAATCTTATTTAAAATAGTTAAATTAGTAATCTAGAAGTCAAAATGCAGAACCAAAGTAGTAGAGCACTAAGAAAGTTTTAATTTTTCATAAAAGTTAACTAATAATCGACTATCACTAATGGTAATCGATTATCCAATAAAAATAAGTTTTTCAGAAGAGTCTCTTTGATAATCAATTATCACCTTTTAGTAATTGATTATCACAACAAAAAATATTTTCTTAAAAGTTTCTGTGATAATCAATTATCACTTGAAATAATCAATTATCAGCGAAACTTGTGACCTAACTCTTTAGTTTCTTGATATCTTTTATCACTAATGATATTTTTATCACTAATGATATTTTTATCACTAATTTTCAAAAGAGAGAGTTTATTTATTTTAGTTAAACCTAGTTTTGAAAAGAACTTTTCACTTACAGGTGTAAAGTTGTGACGGTTAGAAAAACTTTTTGGGTTTATGAAAAAGGCCTTTGAAAAACCTAGTGGGGGTAGAAAATTCACTACAGGAAATGTGTTGATTACCGAAGGCATATTACCGACGACCTTTAGTCCTTCGGTAAACGCCATTTACCGAAGGATTTTTCGACGGCACATTCTTTATCAAAGGATATGAGCTGGTGACATAACTTACCGACAGTCATTGGCCTTCGGTAATGTCCATGATGGGTTAAGTTCTCGAATATGATATTTGTTCCCATTTACTCCAATTTCCCCAATTTCCCTCCCCTTTGCTCTCGTCTCCAGCTCCCCTTCCCTTTCCTTCCCCATTGTGCTCGATCCCTGATTTAACGCTGGTGCTCTCGTCTCCACAATCTGGTGGTGCTCTCATCTCCACAATTAGTTGCTTGGTCGTTTCATTGATGGCAATTTGAGCGTTGTGTGTTAGGTTCAGTGACACTGCTTTGTGGGTTGTGCTACTTGTTCGTTTGTGTCAGTTTGGGGGTTCTGCGACTGGCTTAGTTGACTTTGTTTTGAGGATTCTGCGGGTAGGGTTCGTAATTGGATTCTGCCTCTGGCGTCGTGGGTCGTGGGTTGTGGATATCGTGAGGAGGTCGTTGCGGTAAGCCAATGCGGTTGTTTTCTGTAGTTGTATACTATCTTTGTAAAAGTTAGGTTTAATTATGAAATCTGCAAAAATGAATAGAATGAGAAAAAGAGAATAATAGTAAAACACATTACACTCCAAAGTTTCTAAATGTAAAGAGAAACCTTTGCAACTCCATAGAAACAACACAAGATGATTTGGTCAATATGATGGTTGAAGAAGAGAGATGTCTGTTGATGTAGGATCCGCTTGAATAGGCAGTATACACTCTCCCTTATTTGTTGGGATAATTGCAGTTTTTCAACCATGGCACCAATTCTGACTACTCCCAACTTAATGATCTCGCAAACAAAGGAAATGTACATAGGTTGAAATGCTTAAAAATGATTTAATGGAGAAAGAAAAAAAATTCTTTTCTACCAGTGATAGAATGTTCTATCCAAGAAATTGGAGGGTAAAAATTATGTAGAGGACAATTAAAATCAAAGCCCCTGGTTCTAAATAGATAGAACCATCCTCGACTTATAGTAGGACCTAAACCTGCATATATAACACTTATTCCATCCAGCCCTTTGGGAGACCTAAAAATAAAACCTTTTGGTACATTCTTTTTCTTAATATATAAATAATTAGAAATCACAGAAGCAATGTAGAAAGATTTAGAGAGCTTACTGAACTCAAGACCCGAAAATGATTTCTTGGACAATTTTTGTTAGTGTTTGTCTGAATTAAAGTCTTTGCCACGTCAAGAATGAGGATTGAATGAGCACAGTTTGTGATGACATTTCTGTTGTAAGATTTTAGCCAATTTTACACCAATTTTGGTATTGCATTTTACAACTTTTGGGTTTTCCATAGTGAATTTTTAGAGTTGTCAAAACGGGCCACCCGGCCCGACCCGGCTCGGTCCACCATGGGTTGGTCACTTAGTGAGCCAACCCAAACCGACTCATTTATTTGCGAGCCAGAAAAATTCAAACTCGACCCAACCCACTACGGGTTGGTGGGTAAACGGGTTGGCTCACTGGCTCACTTAATTACAATTTTTTTAAATAAAATTTTTTTATAAAATTTCTATAATTCAAATCTAAACAAATTTTACTCCCAAATTTCACTCCCAACATGGGTGTTTACTTAATTTTGAAAATAAGGAATTTAAATAATTTTTTCAAGCAAAAAAATAATAATAAATATTTTTTTATAAAATTAAAATTAAATTTTAATAAAATAAAATTAGGTAGGTGGGTTGGTGGGCCAACCCGGCCCACCACGGGTTCAACCCGCATGAGCCGGGTTTAAATGAGTCGGGTTGAAATCTGACCCGCATAAAAAAATATAATTTTTTCAAACCCAACCCGGCTCAAACCCGTGGTGAGCCGGGTTGGCTCACGGGTTGTGACCCATTTTGACAGCTCTATGAATTTTCATTTTTGAATGTGATTATTTGTTTCAATCATTGTTCTATCATTGTTATGATAAATGAATCATGTTTTAATGCTCAATTTCAATTTTAGTGGTACTGGATTTGTGTTGTAGCATTTTGTGGTTTGTGGTGCATTTTAAAGATTATTATATGTTGCAAAATGTAGGTTTTTGGAGGAAGACCGAGTGTTCAATTATTATAAGTTGGTGCCAAATTTTGAGGTCTTGCAAATTGGGAGAAGTTGAGCATCTGAAAATAGTATGTAGTTAGTGATATTTAATTGTATTTTTCAAAGTCCTGTTATTGGTGCGTGAATGTGCAATTATTGTAAAACTTGTTGGGTATGTGCTGATTTTAGCATTGTAAATAAACTTATTGGAATGTTGTGTACTATCGACTTGTATTTGATATAAATTGTGATTTGTATGCTCAAAAACTATATAACAGACCTAGAATATGAGCCTTAGATTAATCTTTTTGCATGAACTTTGTTTGTTTCTTTGTATGAGAATGCTTTTTATTTTTTGTTGAGGGTAAGACTTTAATGCCTTTTTTAATTATTTTGATGTTTTAAGTTTGCCTTAATGCGATTGACTTTTATTTCTTTATATGCAAGTTTGTTCCATCCATGGTTGCTTCCCAGGCCATCACACGATCAATTAAGCAATAATATTTGAGTCCATGGCCTACTTGAGGAGCAATACCTATAGCCGACAGAGAACCATTCTGGCAATGTTTTAAGGTGAACAATCCATTAAACTAATTGTCATTCTTATTTTAGTATGTTCATTAATCCATGTTTCTTTTGTTTATTGTAACTGATGAAGGTGTAGTGGAAACCTGAACAAGAAACTCAAATACAAAGAAATTTTCACAATAAAGCATCTCATCGCCTGTTAGAGATGTTTAAGGATGCCCGCAATGCAGGGGAGCAACCTTAGTGGATGGGCGAGCACATTTGGAACTCTTTACCCGCTCATTGGAATTCAGCAGAGTTTCGCAATAAGTGTGCTACAACCCAGAAGAACAAAGCTTCTAAAAAGGGTGGCACCCTGCATACTAGTGGGTCAATCACGGTTCATAAGCATGTCATTCATATGGTACACCTTCATTACTTTTATGTTTCTTTCATATATAACTTATGCATTTTCTATTTCATGTACACTTCTAACTCTAAATTATGTTACAAGTACAAGCTCTGGGACAGGCGGTCCATGTTGATGAGGTCTTTGCACAAACTCATGTTCGGAAGGGAACTACTGAATTCGTTGATGAAAGGTCTCGGAAGACTCATATAAGCAAATAACACTGCTACTACTAGTAATTTTTATTTATGTTACTGTATCATTCCCTAACTTTGAATGTTTGAACAGGAAGAATTTTCTACTAGACTTTCGCAGGTTAGATCAAGACATGGGTCAACTCCTACACCGGATGTTGTGACTAATGAAGAAGACAACGACATCCGTATGACACAATGCTAGGTCTATGTCATTGGTGGGAAGAAAAAGGGACGAGTGTACAGTGCAAGACAACTTGCTGCAAACTACACAGCAACAAGAGGAGGTACTCTGAAGCACCAACCTTCTTCTTCAACCCCAGTACTGACGAGGCCGTCGAGCGCCTGACACAACTACTACAACAACGTGACCAGGAATGTCGTGATTTGAGAGAAGAATACAGTGAATTGAGAGACGAGTTTTTACAAACTTTAAGTCCCTGGTCATGAGAGCGCTGCCTGACACTTCACAACTTCATTCCACCGTCCCTCCGACCCAACCATGACCCTCCCCGTCACTCGTCGTCCCTCAGCAGCCCATATTAGTCCAACCCACATCAGTTCAGCACATACCAGTCCAACCCACACCAGTCCATCCATCTACAAAGTAGTAGGATGATGAAGATTATTCTGATGATGACTGCGTAGATTATTAGTTTTATTTTGTTATTGAATATAGTTGTTAGAACATTTGGATGTTAGAACATTGTGATTATGCTACATTACATTTGCTCATGTCTTTCAAACATATAGATTGTTGGTCTAGATGAACATATTGTTTTATGTTTTATGTTTCATGTTTTATGTTTCATGTTTCATTTACAAATACAAGTTCTTAAATTTGAACAATATAAATGATGTTATATTGCTGTTTACTCCATCAATGATTGGATGATTTTGGGATGCATATCATGGAGGTCTGTTTGTGGGTTTGAAAATGTTATGCATGTCTGTCTGTACTGTGAACATGTTATGCAAGGTTGTGTAGTTGGATAACAAATACAAATATAACTTGATTTTGTCTAGTTCTTATCGACGGTCATATCCTTCGCTAATTACTGACGGCCTTTGCCCTTATGTAATTATCGAAGGCGTTTGCCCTTCAGTAATTACCAAAGGATATGACCGTTGGTAATTATTACCGATAAAGGATTTACCGACAGATGTGGTCGTCGCTAATCCGTCTGTAATTCTCTATTACCAACGAATTTTGGCTGTTTTTGATTGACTACGACCGTCAGTAATGCCCTTCTTTCTTGTAGTTGCACAAAGTGAAATCTTGAGTAATTGAGTGTTGTTGTTGTTAGGAGAAGTTGTTCATCCTTTGTGTGATTCAAAGGAGGTGATCATACCTTGTGGATTCAAAAAAATTGTTTCTTCATCTCTTGTGTGATTCAAGAGATGCGTCTTCATCCTTGGGTGGATCAAAAGAGGTGTTCTTTCTTTGTGAATTTCAAGAAAGATATTTTTCATCTCTTGTGACTTTAAGAGAGATATTTTCTAAACCTAAATTATCTTCTCTGTGATTGTGAATTATGGTTTAGTTTAATAATTGGTTGATCTCTTTTAAGAGATTAACAACTGTAGGATCTTTTGATTCAAACCAATATAAAAAATTTTTGTATGAATTTTTCTTTTCCTTTACCTTTTATTTATTTATTATTATCTTGAAAGGAATATTTTTTATTATAAAGTTATATTTATGAAAAGGAATTTTCTTTTAAAAGCATAGCTTTATTAACAAACCGATTCATCCCTTTTAGTTTTCGTCCAAACGCAATTATTCGAAATTCTAACCATACATCTTATTTATGCTCGGGTATGGAAAAATATGAATATTAGGATATTTACTTGGAAACAAAATATTCGCATCACATTGATGAAATAAAACTTAGGATATTTGATTTATTAGTATCATTACCATGCAAGAAAGAACATACTTGTTGAGAAAAATATTTATACTTAATTAGACATAGACACATCTTTTTACACAGAAAATGAATTGTATTTGTTTGATTTTCTTAAAAACTTTCTTTGACATATAGATGCTTCAAACTTCCCAATTATTCACTCCTAAGATATGATAAAGTCATAGGTGCAGAAACCCGTAATATAATACATTAATGAAACACGTGTTTTATTCTATTGTCTTAGTAATATAATTTTCTTCAAATTTCATAATGGAACTACTTTTTCTTGTCAGCTTTGAAACCCTTTCTCTTTATTTGTTTAAAAGACAATTAAGATCTATATCGTGTCTCTAAATTGCAAGAGTCAAGATTCTATGCATTTTATTATTACTACAACTTTGGAGAATGAAATTAAATGGAGATGTGTCACCCATGATGAAGATTACCAATTATTTTTCAAAACTACGGATAGAGAATAAAATAAATGGGAAGTTCTTTTTTAAAATTGCTTTAATAGCTATAGTCTTTTGTTTCTTTTTTTTTTGTGTGTGCGCTCTAAATTAACACCACCTATAGTGTAGGAGAGAACAATTTTGAACATGAAATATGTATATGATGTTATGATGACGTAGGGCAAGAGTTGTGTTCCGTTGCTAACCACCATGTGTATATTGGCTTGTTTTGGTGCCCACATGCACATGGGTTGACCCTTTTGATTTGAACTTCAACCTTAATTTGAAGACCCATTTGAAATGTGGAAACAGGAAACTTTCACAAAATAATTGCAGTGTTCGGTCAGAAAAAGACATCCACACCCACAAATCTCAAACTCTGCAAAATGCAGTTTTTAGCTTCTGACCAAGCATACACAATGCACCTGTTTGTTTCAATCATTCAACTAAGTTTTCTCCCGGTTAATGCGCAGGACAATGTCCCTTTTCTGCTTTCATAACTAGAGCTTAATTTGCGGTCTAAAGTCATTCTCAACTCAGAAAGAGGGTAAAAAAAGGTCCAATTTCTTATCTGGTTCAACCTTATATAGATTGTACATATAGCTTTTACATGGTGTCAATTCTTCAACTTAAATCATGCACCAAACCTAACACGCAAGCTTTGTTTGACAATATGCTGGTATAGACCATTCATTGTTATTTCCATATCTATTCATGTCTCCACCAAGTTTTGCCTCTAGAGTTTCGTGCACCAATTCAAAATCCACTAAGGTACCCAGACTTGGGAAATCTTGGCTGTGGTGCAACTGTATACAGATTAAAGACTTCTCAGCTCTGAAGGATTTTGTTTCAAAAAAATCTTTTTGCATTCATACGAGAATAAGAAATTATTTTGTAACTTTTGTTTTAATTTCTATTTGGATGCCATTCAAACCTAACTGGTTAAAAACACACAAGTTTATAGACTTCCTCTTGTGCAAATATCATTCACTAAAAAATCACTTCGAATTAAAATTCGTTTATAATAACAAAATTTTATTAAAAAAAACAAAAATTTTCAGTAAAAAGATAGGTTTTTCTTTTGGTATTTAGGCAAAAATTAGCTCCTTGTTACGAATTTAGGCATTTTTTTTATTTACGTAAATGGACAAATCATACCGCTCCCACACAACTTCAATTGAATAAATTGTGTAGAACATAACTTCTTGTACCGTCACATAAAAAAGGTAAAATCGTGCATCCTATACGTTTTCAAGTACTGATAATCGATTACGAATGTAATCAATTATACAATGTTAGAAAAGACCACAACTTCACTGGTAATCGATTAACCGTGCTGAAATTCAAATAAAAGGGTCTGGTTATGAATTACATTAATTACATTTATGAAAATTCGAATTACCAAAGGTATTTTTGTGCATAAAGTTTCCTTTATACTCATCATAACGAGATTAATTGTTTTCTTTATATTGAATTAAATACTCATGTTTCCTTTATACTTATCATAAATAAATTGGATCAATTGTTTCTTTTATACTCAATTAAATAATTTATACTTAATTTAAATAATTGACACTTATGTTTCCTTTATATTCATCATAAATTGGAACAATTATTTATTTTATAGTGAACTTAAATAATTGACATCATAAATTGGATCAATTGTTTTCTTTATACTGAATTTAAATCTTTTATATTCATCATAAATGAGATCAATAGTTTATTTTATACTGAATTAGATAATTTATACTGAATTTAAATAATTTGCACCAATTTATAATATTAGACACTCATGTCTTCTTTATATAATCATTGGATCAATTGTTTCTTTTATACTTCATTAAATAATGTATACTAAATTTAAATAATTTACACTAATGTTTCTTTTACAACGAGTAATTTTTACCAAAAAATATAAAAAAACAAAAAAATAACTATAAAAAATTTATCTTCGGTAAATTTTGCTTGTGAATACAAATAAATTATCAATAATTATATATTGATAATTATCATAACTGTTATATGTGTTTTCTTTTGATCTTTTTCTTAATAACAGATTTTTTATTGATGAATTTATTATTGACAAAAAAAAATATTAACAATAAAAGTTTTAAATTTTATTAATAAAATTTATTTTATTAATAATTCTTTATTAGTAAAGTTTTATTGGTATTTATGAAAGTTTGTATAGTTACTACTAAACCATAAATATAATTAAGAAGATAATATATTAAAGATATCATCGAAAGAGTTTATTCACAAGCACTTTAAAAAAAATGTCTGTTTAATTTATAAAGAGTGTTATATTTTAAAAATTTGTCTAGTGTCAATTGAATTAGCTTACACCATGGTGTTTACACCTTTTAATATAAATGTTGCACATACAGACTAATTTGGAAGAGCCAAGATCCAAAAGCATTTGGTGAGTGTTGAGTGAATGATTGGTTTGTCCATTATTTAAGCAAGTATTGGGTTTTATACACGAGGACTACCACGAAAAACTGCAATCCATGCATCATCAGAAAATAAAAATGGTGTGTGTTTGTAAATCCACATTCTTTGGAAGAATAATAATAAGAGGAAGAGGAGTTGGTTGCAGATAATCGATGTAATAATTTAAACATGATCATTACATTAGAAGAATGCTTCCACATTTTTTAACTCGTCAACTCAAGTTTTATACGTTAATTTATTATTTTTTTCTTTTCAAAATATGAAACATAATACACAAATTATACTTATAGTTTAATTAATAAATTATCAATATAATTTCTTTTACAATATCAACTACTTAGAAATAATCTTATATATGGCTTTAAATTAATTTTATTGAAAGTTCAATAATTTTAAATCATATATCCAGTTACCTTGTTTTATACTAATGCCTAATTGATCCATTTATCGTTGAAGTTTAAAATAATGTAATATAGTATTTAAATATGAAATTATTTTTAACACATTAATTATTTATAATTTTAAATATAAAATGCATAAATAAATTAATAATGTGAACCTTTGTATATATGTACGAAATTAGAATTGATGAAGTATGATAATTTTTTTAAGTTTAAAATATTATATATAAAAGATAAATTTTATTTTTTAAAAAACATAATCTCTTTAAAATCTAAATTTATAAGCTTAATTTTTTTAATTTCTGTTTTTTTTTTACGATTTCCTTTTTCAAGCCAATTATTTTTAGGATACACTTTAGATTATAACTCAGTTGAATAAATCTGACTATGGTGAATTTTTTTTTTCTTTACTTTTCATATCTCTTAGGTCTTTTGTTTATGCATGAGGTATTTGAGTCACCACATATATGATGAATTGAGAAAATAAGAGTCATGTTAGTAAGATAACATTTACATCTCATTTATATAATATAATTTAATTATATTTTTAAATTATATGCAATATTGAATAAGTGGGGGTATTTAATTTAATTTTATATAGGAGAATTATGAGTAAGTTAGAAGCAATGACAGGGTGGTCCTGGTTTTGGTGATTGCACCTGAACCTTGCCATAAGTGTAGAAGCAGTAATGCAAATAGTTGTTAAAAAATTTGCAGAAGGTGTTGAGTGGGGCGAACAAAGGACAATGAAACTCTTCCAAAAGTATGTATACCATACTTTACAATGTGTGTTCTTCCTCTTTCATGATAATATATATCAGTGCCAAAATCTTTTATTCAATGCAATCAGTTTCAACCACTGAAAGGTGAAAGAGCTATAACATCAACTAACTACCAGTAATAAGTCACCCATTTGAGGCTTATTCAGGGACATTTTTCTTATGTTCATGAAAAAGGTGCAATTATTATTGGATATTTCAACTATGAAATGGCCCATGGAACTTGTGCTTTTTGTCCTTTCCTCATTGTTTGTTTCTTCTTTTTGGTTCTTGACCACCTCATTCCCTCAATTATCATCCATCAAGTGATATTTGCATGTATGGAGGAAACTTACATAAAATATTATAAATAACTTTCTAGTTATTCTCCATTTATATCATATCCAATTTTTCACTTTTTTATACACAATGTATTCAATAAAATAAATGAATAAATTAAAACTTTAAATTTGATTAAAAACAGTATTTTTTTTTTTATTTTTTCAATTATATTTAAAGTTTTGTTTTTATAATATATGATAAATCTTATAAAATATAAGTAGATTTATATATTTCACTTTTAGCACAATAAAAAAAATTATAATATTAGTATAATAACTTAATTCCACTACTTGCTTGAACCGTTAAAAGTTAATATGGTTGAACAAGTGTTTAATATTCTGTCACATGTTTAATAAAAGCACATCTAGCCTTAATACATGCAATTAATCTTTTAAAGGAATTATTAATATATGATGTGCACAAGGACATTTAGTATATTCAGTCTTTAGCCACATGAAAATTTGGTCGGCAAACACATTGACAAATCAAAAACTATTTTTCACATGTATAAATCCGCTTTGACTATTCATGTCTAGGTATACTTGGTCCTTATGTTATAACCTAACATCAAAGTGATTTGATCTCATACATGACAATTAACCGTGACATTTACACCACGTTGACTAAGTTTACTTAAGGTTACGATTAAGGTAGAATTAATAATCTTGATTAACTAAAGGCTAATAAGGATAATTAGCTAAATGGGTCAGGCCCACATAGGTAAGAAACCCATAAAGTAAGGTTAAATAACTCATAGAAACTCATTCATTATCTCTTCTCTTATATTCTCCACCCTTTTCTTATATTTCATGTTATTTCTACAATCTATGGAGTTTTAAGCCTATGAGTTGATTTGTTACAATTTCTTAATTGGATTATGAGATTAGATGAATAAATTTGCTTGTTCTTTTTTATTTTTGTTGTGATTTATTTTTATCTGTGTCTTTTTCCTCTTAATTAAGTAAAAGTAATGATGTTTACATTATAGCAAGTTAGCACAATGTTAAATCTACATAACATAGCAATCATATGAGTAAGAGTTTTTATTTTTAATTAAAAATTTACTTTGATTAAAGTTAGAAACTTTCATATGATTGAATGAGTTTTTGTCAATAATTGACAATGTACTTTGATTATTGGTAAAAAGTTTAAAAGAGTTAATCAAGAATGTACTTTGATTAATTATCTTTTTACTTGATATAAGATATAAAAAAATAAGCATGATTATGTTGGGTATCCAAGTGTGAGTCCAAGTCCCACATTGGATAGAAATGAGAAAGTAGAGCAGTTTATAAAGGTGAAAGACCCATTAACCCATTGTCTTAAGGTTTTTGGTAAAGAATGGTGTCGATCCCTTATATTATTGTTCCAGATGTTATTGGTGTTTGTGTAACTCACAAGGTAACCTCCTCCTCGATAGACCCAACACTGGTATGAGCACGTGGATGTCCACAAATGGAGAATCCCTTTGCTTACTTTTGGCACATATTGATTGAAGAAAGTCAAAAAATAAAAGGGTCTAGAGGGGGGATAAGGAGAATCATCTTCTTATTGTACACGGCATGGAGGATGGAAGGGGGAAAAACTGGGTTCTGCAAATTCCTGCTGCCAAATCCGTGGGAGTGAAAAGCTTTGCTGCAAGATCTGGGAGAGGTGAAGTGGAGAGCTTCATTTTCAACCGGACGTTTGCGTCGTTCCGATCGGGGCATCTTGAGTTCTTGGCTGTAGGACTCTGTTCTTTGATGAAAATCTGGGAAAAAGGGGAATGAAAAAGGGGCTCTGGAAACGTGGTTGTGATTCTGCAAAATTCTGCAGAATTCGAAAGTGACGTTCGTCCCAAATGGTAATTTAAATAGGTAAACGTTCGCCCAAACAATATTCCACCTGATAGGGTTCAGTCTGTTAACGTCCGTTCAAACAGTATTTGATTTAATAGTGTTCGGTCTAAACAGTATTCGACCTAAGAGTGTTCGGTCTGTAAGCGTTCGTCCAAAAGTATTTGATATATAAGCATTCGTACAAACAGTATTCGACCTGATAGTGTTCGGTTGATAGCGTTCGGTCTTATTATGTGCTAATGATCGTTAGCGTTCGACCTGGATCAGGTATTCTGAGGTTTAGCTTGTAAGCGTTCGGTCTTGGTGTATTAGTGATGGTTAACGTTCGGTCTTGATGATGTTTATTCTCAGTTAGTGATCGTCCATATTGAACGTTCGGTCTTGATGAGGTTTATTCTCAGTTAATGATCGTTCCCGATGATGTTTGCCTCAGGTAGGCGTTCGGCCTAGTATTGTTTGATCTCACAGTGTTCGTTAAAATAGTGTTCGACCTCACAGTGTTCGGTTGATAACGTTCGGTCTCTTTGCGTTCGTCCGAAATAGCGTTCGACCTAATAGTGCAGTAAATAGTGTTCGGCCAAATTGTGTTCGTCTAATAGTGTTCGGTCAAATAGCGTTCGGCCAAATAGTGTTCAGCCAAATAGTGTTCGGTCAAATAGCGTTCGGCCAAATAGTGTTCATCCAAATAGTGTTCGACCTAATGGTATTCGGTCTAATATAACGTTCGGTGTTTTAGCGTTCAACCTAGGTGCTCGATCTTAGCGTTGTCCAAATAGTGTTCGACCTATTAGTGTTGGTCTAATATATAGCGTTCGGTGTTTCAGTGTTCGGCCTAATGGTGCTTGATCTCTTAGCATTCGTCCAAATAGTGTTCGACCTAAAGGCATTCGATCTAATAATGTTCGGCCTAATAGTGCTATTAGATTGATGTTGATGATTAATGTGAGTTTAGGAATACGAGTATGGTATGAGTCTCGTGAAGAGATTCAGTAATGTTATGGTATCTGTGTATATATTGATGTTGAGGGCCCTGTAGTCGGATGTCCTGGTCTATGTGCCGGTTTTGGACATAGTGAGGGGACTAACCTTATGAATGATATGGAGGGTCGGATGTCCTGGTCTATGTGCCGGTTTTGGACATAGTGAGGGGACTAACCTTGTGAATGATATGGAGGGTTGGATGTCCTGGTCTATATGCCGGTTTTGGACATAGTGAGGGGACTAAGAATGGCATCACAAGTGGGGAACCTTTCGTTGAATTGCTCATCAACGTATCATCCGGATGACTGTCTATTGGGTACTGTGGTGATTATTGGGTACTATAGGACGAGTGTCCAATAGGAATTGTGGTACGATGGTATGAGGGTGTCTGATTTAATTATTATATGACATTTGTATTGAAGTAATTATGCATGTTTTATAAATGATTTGTTGCATGTTAGCTCACCCCACTTGTTTGTGTTTGTGTATGTGCGATGATCGTATAATTCGTTATACGGGAGCAGATGAAGGAATGTCGTCTGATCCAATACCGATGGAGAAAGATATAGAAGAATAAATTAGAAGAATTTGAATTTTAATTATGAGTTTGTAGTTGAAATCTGAGTTTCAAAAATATGTATAGATATATATATATATCAACTACGAATTTTTAAGGAGATTACGGGATATTACCGTATATGTAATGCTACATTACATAATTTATGAATTTTCAAGGGTGAGAATTTGGGATGTTACAGTGTCGATCCCTTATATTATTGGTCCAGATGTTATTGGTGTTTGTGTAACTCACAGGGTAACCTCCTCCTCGATAGACCCAACACTGGTATGAGCCGCCAACAAATTATTTGAGAATTTACATTGATTAATTTGAAAATATAAGACAATAATTAATTGAACAATAATATTTAAATAAGTAATGATGAATCCTATTTTAAAAAAACAATGAAATCAACATGTTTCCTTTATCATTATTTTTATCTTTTTAAATCTTTTAATAAATATATTTCTTTTTATCTTTTGTTATTTTATTCTTTAATGGATTATTGATCTTTATCTTCTTTATTGTTTTTATTTTACTAACCCTTTTATAGTTTTTATTAAGAAGCACTTGCTTTTTGTTGCATTTTGTTGATTTTATTTTGATGATGAAAATAAGGGGTGGAAATAATCAAATAGGTAGCACAGTTTATCTTTGGTGGCAGTAGAGTCTATAAACACTGAAAAACCTATTAGAAGTTGGAAGTTTTCATTTGTTATGGAATAAGTTTGCTACTGTTTGCCTCTTTGGAGTCTTCTTTAAAGGTATAAAAGGAAATGGAGAAACTAAATTAATACACATGAGATTTGAGTTAAATGTTCAAGTTTTCTCAGTGTTTTGCAAATAGTTTAATTGTACAACTATTCTTCCATGAAACAAAATAAGTTGGTTGACCAAAAACACTTAGTCTATTGCTTCTTGTACTCTCACAATTCTTAATTGCACTCTCGTAATCACTAATCACTAATTGTGATTCCACAATAATAATAGGAAAAGACTCAAACACTCTCTACCACTACACACTATTACCATTGCTATCGTCATTTTGTCGATCACCATTGTAGTAGAGAAAGAAGAAGGGGTGAAGAACACTACAGAGGAAGAAGAGAAAATGCAAAAGAAAAAAACTTATTCCAGAAAGATCTTTTCGGAACATTTTATATATGTTGAAAGGCCTTTTTCAAAAGTATTTCATGTTGAAATATTCTGGAAGACATTGTATACATTCCAGAAAGTTCTTTCCAGAAATTCTGCTCAAAAAAACTTTTTCAGGAGTGTATTCGGTGCATTTCAGAAATCTGATTTCAAAAATTCTGTTCCGGAAACTTTATTCTAAAAATTTTATTCCGAATAGTCCAAAAAGTTCCGGAACATATATTCCAGGAGTCACTATTTTAGAGGATAAAATATCATTTTGTAAATTTGTGGGGTGCACGAAGAAATTGTTAAGATGCAGAAAGTAAAAGTAAATATTTTACATATGAGCTGGACTTGATTGTTGTCGGCCATCAGAAAGGGATGAACAAGTTCTACTGTTTCATTTTCAGAGAATGGTTGGCCTCGGTTTTATTTTATGGTTTGTAGTTAGCTAACTCTACAAAAACTTGTCCTTCTGTACTCTGTTCAAGGTGTGAAGTTGTTAATTTTATAATGACTAGTATTTGAACCCGTGAACAATATCTTTTTTAATTATTTTTAATATTTAATAATAAAATAAATTTTATAAAATTATTAATTTTATATATTTTAAATTTGAATAATAATAATAATCAAAGTAATAAATTATTAAAATATTTTGTATATATTAGTTTAAATTATTATTAAATATTTTTTATAATAATTAGAGATAATATAATGCGTTAAGTTTGAAATAGTTTAAAAAAAAATTAAAGTTAAATTGTTTTTTAGTTACTGACTTTTAATTTGAAATTAGAATTTTATTCCATATTAAAATTTTAATTTAAAAAAGATTGTTATTTTAATTTAATTATATTAATTAACATATTAAATATATATATTAAATATATTTCATGTTAATATTTGAATTATTTTTACTATTTAATACGTTATCCTTTTAATGTTATTTAGGAATCATATCTGATAAATCAAACAAATTTAATATAATTGAATTAAAAAAATTAAATGGACTAAATCCATTCATATTAAAAGTTTGAAAGGATCAATTTTAATTTCATGTCAAAATTTCGAATTAAAAACATGTTCAACTCAATAATTAATTTTATTTTAGATAAAAAAATAAAATTATTGCATTAAGTGCTAATTTTAAATATTTTATTTAAATTGAGCTGAAACTTAAATCAATTAAATTTGTAGTAAAGACTCTTGTCTATATATATATATATATATATATATATATATATTAGAACATAAATTATAGATTATAGACTATACTTTAATTTATTTATGTTTAATAATTTAAATGTATAAGTCAGTTGAGTTAGGTTTAAAGTTCATTTTTTAACATGGTATAGGAATTATGATTTAGACCTTATCTTAGCAAATTTGTTGTTTGTTATGTCCACTACCGATCTTCCATTGAACCATCTATTAATGTTTAGTCTTAAGTATGAAATGTATATACCTCGGTGTGTGGGATATGTTGGAAGTCTAACATAGACTAGATATCATATCAATTCACAATATATAAGTTGATGCAAATCTCATCTTACAAGCTGATTTTAGTTGGCTTTGTAAGGTTGAGTTAAGCTTAACATCCACTTCTTAACAAATTTAGACTAAATATATAACATAAATTCATTGCTAAACATTTTTAATAAGTTTTTCAACTTTAAATTAGTTTTGTAGTTAACTATTCTATTTTAAATATATTTACGATTTTTATTTTATTTAAAAAGAATATTAATAAGATAAAGTAAAATGATAAAAAATATAAAATTATATTGTAATTTATGATAAAGAAGGTTTGGAAGTTTAATAAGAGAGGAGACTAAACTTATTTGATGTAACATTCCATTTAATAGTATTGTACTATCCTTTTGTTATTTTAAAATGTTATGAATTTAATGTTCTTTAATGCATGTTCAGAACAACTACGAGCTTTTCAAATTTCCTATCATTCAAACAAGATCTGAGTGTTTAAGCATTTTTGTAGAGATACCAAGTAGTTCTTAAGAATTTTTCATCGTTTTTCCTATACAAGGGGTTTACTAACGAAGCTTTGTTTAGTGATCCTAGTTTGGTTTAAGATGTGTTTAGAAAGATGTTGTTCAACACATGTTTTGGAGCAATGTTTATATCTTTTAGTGTGTTTACTAAAAAGCTCATTTTACAAGATATAGTGAAAGATGGCTTCATATTGTTTAGCAAAGTATAACAAGAGCGTGTTTAGTAAAACTCTTTTATGTCATATTGGCATGTTTACTCAAATCTCATTTATTTGTACGTTTTTTGAAATATTAGCGCATTTGTTGAAGCTTTTCTTTTGGACATTCAAATTTCAAAAGGCTTTTTCGCAAAACACTTATCTTTCAACGATATTATTTTCCACAAAGATATCACTTTGTCATATGCTCATTTCATTTATTGTTTTTTTGTTAAACTTCAAAACATATGAGGATGTTAGACAATCCAGTCTTATAGATGATCTTGTCTTACCATACATGTGTGTTTTTTCAATAAAGCGCTTTAGGAAAACATTTTCAACAAGAGAAACAATAACAGAAGAATTTTTATAGTGGTTCACTCAACCTAAGCTACATTCAGTCTCCCTTAAGATCTCTTAAGGGGTTTCACTTATCTTTTTCAAATATTACAAACAAGTACAAATTACTCTTGGTATACACCGAATATTATGAACCACACCTGGTTCCCCTAGTCAACCTGACTAGTTTGAGTTTAATTACTCCTAGTATTAACCCTAGAAACTATCTAGAACATTTAACTCAATTGAGTTAAACAATATAAGTGTTTTAATTCAAATATACAGACACAATTAGTGTTTTAATTACAAATACAAATTTAAATAGCTCTCAAAGAAAGGATAAGTATAATATAATGAAATATGAGAACTTGCAAAGTTCTTTCTCTTAGAATAAAGAACTTTAGATATATGAACTTGTAGAGCAACAAAGTAAGTATTCAAATGATCTCTTATATTTTATATTCTTTTTTCTCTTATCTATCCAACAAATTTCTCCTCTTATGCATATCCTCTTTATATAGTCTTCTTTAAGAGATGACCGTTGGAGACAAAGTTGACTTCCTAATAGACTTCACAGCCTTTTTAGGTATTAGTAAGACTCGGGTCTATGTTGTAGAGTGACAGTGCTTTATCATCGCTTTCTTTTATAGGTAGCTTGTACAATCTTTCAAAGCTAAAAACATTGAGGAAATATTCCAGAAATATCTTCCTATCTCTCAACGTCTTTTTGTTATTTGTATAGAGTTTTTGAATAAAGCTTGGTGTTGCGTATTTAAAACACTTTCGCACTTTTTTGTACAGCATTAAATGTTTTAAACATTGATGATCATTATGCATGTCACGTATTTAAAACACTATCGCACATGTCAACATCGTTTGATAAAAGCATTGTTTGAAGGCAATGCATTCGATGCGTTACATTTTAAATGATATGATCTTTAGAAGCTTGTTTCATAAAGTTGTCTAAGCTATAATACATCGTTTAGTTATGCTTAGCAAGGCTAAAGTTTTAGACGCCTTATCATTTTGTTCAACAACTATGGTGATTAGACACCCTATTAGGAGTTGTATAGTGTTTGACACTTTTTATGTCAATGAATTAGACACATTTGAGATATCATATAATTATGTATCACTTGATAACATTTAGCGTGTTACATTGATACCTTAGTGTTAACCCTCGACAAGTGTAACCTAATCGTATCAAGTAATAATAAATGGTAAGACCAAGTATCGTTTCCTAAAGGACTCACGGCCAAAACAATTATGTGATTTGTTGCTTAAATTAGACTTGTGAACGAATTCTTATAGATTTAAATGTAAAGACTAAAAAGTAAATATGAATGCATGTATTGATAAATTGGACAAAAGAAGCAAAACGTGATTGAAATATATGGAATGATGATGTTGTTGGGGTTTTCAATTAATCCTATCCACTCTCATGTATTCAAGAATTCATCTTTCTTCATTAATGTTAATGTCACTTTCTAATTTACCTTAAACTCGATGTCTCGGTAAAGAAAGCCTACTCCTAATCACTAGTTTACAATGTCTTCTCTCCCTAGGAATTATTCATGCATTACATTCGCACAGAAGCTTAAAGGCAACCAATCCTCCTATCCCTATGTCTAGGTAATATTGCTCTTGGGAGAATTTCTTCATGTCTAGATTTATCTATATGTGTCCATACAAATAAAATCAATGATCATGCAATTGAATGAGTTAAACAAAGCATGCATAGAGTATAGAAGAAAAACCCTAACAATTAATGAAAGAAAGCATATGGATTAAAGAACCATTTCAATACATGAGAGTTTCAAAGGATTACATTGATTCCCCAACAGCAATGAAGGTTTAGTTCACCATAATCATGGTGAAACTAGATGAAAAATAATGAAAGAATGAAAGATAGAACCCGAAAATTTGAAGAGTGGAGCTTGAGCATCCAAAATCCTCCTCTAAGGGGTGAAGAAAGTGTGATTTTGCTTCGTTCTGGCCAAAGATGTCTACCCTAAGTCAACTAAATCCCTTTTTATAATTTCTATAAACCACACAAAATAAGCCTAAGTGCATAAAAATGGCGCTCAGCGGCAAGTGTGACTCTCCAAAATGAAGCTCAACTGCATTTTTATCCCTCAGCGGTGATTTCGGCACTTCAAAACTGGCGCTCAGCGGTAATTACCGCTCAGTGCAACTTTTTGTGCACTCTGGTTGACTTTTCTGAATTCTGATTGACTAGTTGACTTTTCTGGTTGACTGGTTGACTTTTTTGGTTGATTGGTTGACTTTTCTGCATTCCAACCATTTGATACTTTAACTCTTCTTTCAAATAATTCCAAAACCATTAAATTCACCTTCAAGTCTCTTATTAACAAAACTAAAGTAAAAACATGAGTTAAAGCAAGTTTCTAAGTCAAAAATGGTTGATTGATTATCAAAATTAAGTATAAAAATAACGGTTTTTCAACCGTTATCACAACCCCAAACATAGAACTTTATTTGTCCTCAAGCNTATATATATATATATATATATATATATATATATTAGAACATAAATTATAGATTATAGACTATACTTTAATTTATTTATGTTTAATAATTTAAATGTATAAGTCAGTTGAGTTAGGTTTAAAGTTCATTTTTTAACATGGTATAGGAATTATGATTTAGACCTTATCTTAGCAAATTTGTTGTTTGTTATGTCCACTACCGATCTTCCATTGAACCATCTATTAATGTTTAGTCTTAAGTATGAAATGTATATACCTCGGTGTGTGGGATATGTTGGAAGTCTAACATAGACTAGATATCATATCAATTCACAATATATAAGTTGATGCAAATCTCATCTTACAAGCTGATTTTAGTTGGCTTTGTAAGGTTGAGTTAAGCTTAACATCCACTTCTTAACAAATTTAGACTAAATATATAACATAAATTCATTGCTAAACATTTTTAATAAGTTTTTCAACTTTAAATTAGTTTTGTAGTTAACTATTCTATTTTAAATATATTTACGATTTTTATTTTATTTAAAAAGAATATTAATAAGATAAAGTAAAATGATAAAAAATATAAAATTATATTGTAATTTATGATAAAGAAGGTTTGGAAGTTTAATAAGAGAGGAGACTAAACTTATTTGATGTAACATTCCATTTAATAGTATTGTACTATCCTTTTGTTATTTTAAAATGTTATGAATTTAATGTTCTTTAATGCATGTTCAGAACAACTACGAGCTTTTCAAATTTCCTATCATTCAAACAAGATCTGAGTGTTTAAGCATTTTTGTAGAGATACCAAGTAGTTCTTAAGAATTTTTCATCGTTTTTCCTATACAAGGGGTTTACTAACGAAGCTTTGTTTAGTGATCCTAGTTTGGTTTAAGATGTGTTTAGAAAGATGTTGTTCAACACATGTTTTGGAGCAATGTTTATATCTTTTAGTGTGTTTACTAAAAAGCTCATTTTACAAGATATAGTGAAAGATGGCTTCATATTGTTTAGCAAAGTATAACAAGAGCGTGTTTAGTAAAACTCTTTTATGTCATATTGGCATGTTTACTCAAATCTCATTTATTTGTACGTTTTTTGAAATATTAGCGCATTTGTTGAAGCTTTTCTTTTGGACATTCAAATTTCAAAAGGCTTTTTCGCAAAACACTTATCTTTCAACGATATTATTTTCCACAAAGATATCACTTTGTCATATGCTCATTTCATTTATTGTTTTTTTGTTAAACTTCAAAACATATGAGGATGTTAGACAATCCAGTCTTATAGATGATCTTGTCTTACCATACATGTGTGTTTTTTCAATAAAGCGCTTTAGGAAAACATTTTCAACAAGAGAAACAATAACAGAAGAATTTTTATAGTGGTTCACTCAACCTAAGCTACATTCAGTCTCCCTTAAGATCTCTTAAGGGGTTTCACTAATCTTTTTCAAATATTACAAACAAGTACAAATTACTCTTGGTATACACCGAATATTATGAACCACACCTGGTTCCCCTAGTCAACCTGACTAGTTTGAGTTTAATTACTCCTAGTATTAACCCTAGAAACTATCTAGAACATTTAACTCAATTGAGTTAAACAATATAAGTGTTTTAATTCAAATATACAGACACAATTAGTGTTTTAATTACAAATACAAATTTAAATAGCTCTCAAAGAAAGGATAAGTATAATATAATGAAATATGAGAACTTGCAAAGTTCTTTCTCTTAGAATAAAGAACTTTAGATATATGAACTTGTAGAGCAACAAAGTAAGTATTCAAATGATCTCTTATATTTTATATTCTTTTTTCTCTTATCTATCCAACAAATTTCTCCTCTTATGCATATCCTCTTTATATAGTCTTCTTTAAGAGATGACCGTTGGAGACAAAGTTGACTTCCTAATAGACTTCACAGCCTTTTTAGGTATTAGTAAGACTCGGGTCTATGTTGTAGAGTGACAGTGCTTTATCATCGCTTTCTTTTATAGGTAGCTTGTACAATCTTTCAAAGCTAAAAACATTGAGGAAATATTCCAGAAATATCTTCCTATCTCTCAACGTCTTTTTGTTATTTGTATAGAGTTTTTGAATAAAGCTTGGTGTTGCGTATTTAAAACACTTTCGCACTTTTTTGTACAGCATTAAATGTTTTAAACATTGATGATCATTATGCATGTCACGTATTTAAAACACTATCGCACATGTCAACATCGTTTGATAAAAGCATTGTTTGAAGGCAATGCATTCGATGCGTTACATTTTAAATGATATGATCTTTAGAAGCTTGTTTCATAAAGTTGTCTAAGCTATAATACATCGTTTAGTTATGCTTAGCAAGGCTAAAGTTTTAGACGCCTTATCATTTTGTTCAACAACTATGGTGATTAGACACCCTATTAGGAGTTGTATAGTGTTTGACACTTTTTATGTCAATGAATTAGACACATTTGAGATATCATATAATTATGTATCACTTGATAACATTTAGCGTGTTACATTGATACCTTAGTGTTAACCCTCGACAAGTGTAACCTAATCGTATCAAGTAATAATAAATGGTAAGACCAAGTATCGTTTCCTAAAGGACTCACGGCCAAAACAATTATGTGATTTGTTGCTTAAATTAGACTTGTGAACGAATTCTTATAGATTTAAATGTAAAGACTAAAAAGTAAATATGAATGCATGTATTGATAAATTGGACAAAAGAAGCAAAACGTGATTGAAATATATGGAATGATGATGTTGTTGGGGTTTTCAATTAATCCTATCCACTCTCATGTATTCAAGAATTCATCTTTCTTCATTAATGTTAATGTCACTTTCTAATTTACCTTAAACTCGATGTCTCGGTAAAGAAAGCCCACTCCTAATCACTAGTTTACAATGTCTTCTCTCCCTAGGAATTATTCATGCATTACATTCGCACAGAAGCTTAAAGGCAACCAATCCTCCTATCCCTATGTCTAGGTAATATTGCTCTTGGGAGAATTTCTTCATGTCTAGATTTATCTATATGTGTCCATACAAATAAAATCAATGATCATGCAATTGAATGAGTTAAACAAAGCATGCATAGAGTATAGAAGAAAAACCCTAACAATTAATGAAAGAAAGCATATGGATTAAAGAACCATTTCAATACATGAGAGTTTCAAAGGATTACATTGATTCCCCAACAGCAATGAAGGTTTAGTTCACCATAATCATGGTGAAACTAGATGAAAAATAATGAAAGAATGAAAGATAGAACCCGAAAATTTGAAGAGTGGAGCTTGAGCATCCAAAATCCTCCTCTAAGGGGTGAAGAAAGTGTGATTTTGCTTCGTTCTGGCCAAAGATGTCTACCCTAAGTCAACTAAATCCCTTTTTATAATTTCTATAAACCACACAAAATAAGCCTAAGTGCATAAAAATGGCGCTCAGCGGCAAGTGTGACTCTCCAAAATGAAGCTCAACTGCATTTTTATCCCTCAGCGGTGATTTCGGCACTTCAAAACTGGCGCTCAGCGGTAATTACCGCTCAGTGCAACTTTTTGTGCACTCTGGTTGACTTTTCTGAATTCTGATTGACTAGTTGACTTTTCTGGTTGACTGGTTGACTTTTTTGGTTGATTGGTTGACTTTTCTGCATTCCAACCATTTGATACTTTAACTCTTCTTTCAAATAATTCCAAAACCATTAAATTCACCTTCAAGTCTCTTATTAACAAAACTAAAGTAAAAACATGAGTTAAAGCAAGTTTCTAAGTCAAAAATGGTTGATTGATTATCAAAATTAAGTATAAAAATAACGGTTTTTCAACCGTTATCACAACCCCAAACATAGAACTTTATTTGTCCTCAAGCAAACAAGATTTAACTTAGCTTCCAACCAATGAATGCAATGATTCAACACATTTCAAAACCTCTTCTTTTAAGAGAAGTAATTGCTCAAATCAGCTTATCATAAAGAATATCAGTCAAGATGAATACATCCCTTGATTCAATTAAGCTCATTGTGGTGCTCAGATAATCACAAAATATTCATCAGATGCCATGCTCATGAATGATCAATTAACCAAGAAAAGATGAAATCATGCATACATGGAACTATTCCTCACCAAGAAAAGTGTTTCTCTCAAACACACAAGTGTATATAGAGGTGACTCATTCACTCTACTATCACAATGTTACATTAATTAATTTTTTTTTTTATTTAACCACAATCAAATATACTCACAAGCAAGTATCATCTTAAGGTCTTTTCTTTGGCTTTTAATTTGGCTGGGCTAAGAAGAAAATTGGTTTTTCTGGATCACAAAATCCTTGAGTTAAGAGAGTCATTCATACTTTCATCATTTAAACACAACCATTCTTACTTATTCTCAACTTTCCCTTGATTGAGCTTTTCTTTTCTTTCTTTTCTTTTCTTTCCTTTTTCTTTTGCTTTTCATTTGCTTAATATTTAGCTCAACGCTTTTTATTTTCCCTTTTCAGACTTCCTAACAACCCCAAACTTGAACCTTTATCAATACCACAAAATATTCTCAACT